>JACEFZ010021822.1:0-27500 GCA_014155875.1 Cepaea nemoralis
TTTTTTGTTTTTTATTTTTTTCGGGTTAAAAAGTTGGGGTTACTTTGGGCCATGGCCAAACCATTTGACTTGCTGCCTTCTAATAAAATCTAGTGCCGCTATAACCCCCTCTTTAATCCTGATTTCTTCATTTTCTGATCTTATCTCTTCCTTGATACAATTAAGTATTCTTCTCAGGAATCTCATTTCTGTTGTAATTTTTTCTATAATCTAGTTATTTTTACTTTATGTTGTGTGAATTCTGCAGTATGTACCTGATGAGATGCAGCAAAATATGCCAGGCAATAAATCGGGCAATATAATTTTTAAAGACAAACTGGCTCTCATTTGGTGATATGGTCAGTATCACAATGGTCATCTTTACTTCCCAAAACATTTTCTGGTACTCATTCTAGGTTGGATCAAGCTGGGATCACAGGTAAATTTGATAAATCTGCCCGATGCAGATTCAAATCCATGATCTGTGTTGGTAGGTGAGATTCTAGCCACTGCACCATCACGGCTCCCTAAATGTGATATATGATTATGCTAACCTTCAACTTAAACAAAATACTCACTTTCGCCTTTCTGCATCACGAGGTTCTGTTCCTGGCAAGGTCACAGTAATAGTTGTGGAAGAGCTGACATCGTATCTCCGCTGTGGTTTTTTGCAGATTTTAAATTTGACAAGACCACTGAAAACTGTGTTGGCAAAGACAGCAATTGGAGGCTGCAGGTGACTTGGGAAGAAGCTAAAATAAATGTAAATAATATTAAGAATGTGAACATAAACTGGCAAAAATAATTGTCACATAAACTTGAAGGAATTAAAAAATAGTCAGGGGAAAAGAGGCAGACCGAGAGAAATGATGTTGGATGGACTGAGACTGTGGCATGGAGGAATATTATCAGCAGAATTCATCAAGAAAACCAGGGACCTCGATCAGTGGAGAGACATGTACACCTACGTAAGATGGCAAGGCTGCTATGTCAACAACACAACTGTTGATATAGTTAGTTTTATTTTTTCTTTGCATATCCCCTACAGGACATCGCTGTCAACAGCAGCATCCTTCAGCTGCCTGTTGATTTCTCGGCAAGATTACGCTCAGTAGTTTGCCATTGGTTTCTGAGCGGCCGGCTCAGTATCCCGCAAGTCACGAGCGGGGGTCGAACCGCTCCCAGTTCTCTCACGCTACGAGAATGCGTGATAAACGGGATTACGGAGAAAGTGTTGTAACCCCTCAGCCAGAGAGACCGGCATATAGTTAGCTGCTGCAGTTAATTAGTACATAAGATATTTTTTGACTGCTGACTCTGGGAATGATCATCATCATGTGCCCTACCAACTGGTGTAAGTATTCATGTCTCTCCACAGATCTCAGTCCTTTGTGTTCTGGAACAACTCTGCTGAACATGTTCCTCTATGTCACTGTCTCACTCCACCCAGCATCATTTCTCTATCTGCCTTTGCCTCTGTTCTCACTGATCTTTCCAGTGTCATGTTTTCCAATGCATCTCTTCCCATAACATGACCTAAGAATATTGTTTGTCTCTTTATTATTGTTGTATATAACGTTCTAGTTTCTTTAGCCCCTTCCAGGCAATCATTGTTAAATACTCTGGCAGTCAAAGGAATTTATAACATTCATTTCAGGGACAACATTTCTGTTGCTTTCAAACTCTTCCTACTTTATTCATTCCTTTCCAAGATTCAGTCATACAGCAATGCTGTTTCTACTTACCATTGCAGTAATCTATTTGTGACATTAAATGATAATGACGTATCGCAGTGAAAGTAGTTTTCTTTTCTGAAATGCAAATTTTGCTCGACCTATTCTGCTTTTAATCTTTGTCATGCATCCTCCATCTGATGTTATAATTGCTCCTTGGTATTTACATTTATCAGCTTGATTAAGCAGTTTCCATTCTATTGTTAGGAAAATCATTTATCTGCACTTTGTTACTACAATGCCCAAAAGATGTAGATGATGTTCATTTTCAGCTATGGAGAGAGAGAGAGAGAGAGAGAGAGACTGAGAGAGAGAGACGAGTAGAGAGGAGAGGAGACGAGAGAGAGACGGAGAGAGACGAGGAGAGAGATGAGGAGAGAGAGAGAGAGAGAGAGAGAGAGAGAGAGAGAGAGAGAGTGAGTGTGTGCTTGTGTGCGCGCGTGTGTGCACACGCGCATGTGTGTGTTTAAATAAAAATATCTTGTATACTGAGGCAGCACAGAATATGAGATCCCAACAGAAACGTTAAGCAATTTTCCAGTCTTACAATCTGTTATCTATGGTTATCATTTACGCTAGGCAACTGAATACCTCCACAACCAATGCTGCAGCTAGAAAGTCTTCATCAGTGTGCAAACCCATTAAAAAGATTGCAAGATTGAAAAAACTGCCCAATTTTCCATTTTGGGGGTCTCATATTTGGGTTTAAATGTCCAACACAGTTTCATTTAACCAAATATATGTTTATACAGGGTGTCTGTAAAGTCTCACTACACTTTGTATGTAGAATAAATTTGAAAAATGAAGTATATGATGTCATCAAAAAATTTGCTGCACACACTTTAGCTGCAAAATAGAATCGATCGTGAACAAGTCTACAAAGGGTGTCACATGAACTAGTTGAAGGCCTACACTTCATGGAAGATAAAAGGCAGAAAAGAAGAAGTATTAATAATACTGGCATCACCTGCAGTATTTATAGTATATTAGTGGTAGTAGAAGCAGTCGACATGGCTGAAAGTATAAAAATGCTCTTGCACTTAAACTTCCGGTGCATTGATAATGAGGTAATGGGATCAACCTCTACACAAGTCAGCCAGACTTAAATGTTCCCGTTTCGTTCAGAAAGCAAAAGCAAATTACTGAATGTAAAATATGTTGACCGTTTAAGACGTATTCAGCCACAACAATGATACAGATAAGTAACCTTTGTATTTTCACGTAGTTGTGTCGGTTTGTGTTTGTTCTGACAGTGTAACCTGTGTTCTAGTAAAGCTCACAATCTACTTGTCTTTTTTTGGGTGATTCGTTCATTGCCGTAAAATTGCCTAGAAAATCACCATCGTGTTGCACACACTGTGATCTGTGCTCTCTTTCCAAGCCATTGTAATGTGTTTTTTATTTTATTTTGCGCTCGCTCGTTTTAAACTCCATACACACTAGTCCATACACACTATTTATAGTAGTGATAGACTGAATTTTTGGGTGTGGATTAGCTTAACTTATTAACAGTGTCCCTCGCCATCAGGCCAACCCACTCCGACTTCAGAGGTACTTGTAATTTACATCCCCAAGTCAAGGACGACAGGTCAACATTTTAGTCCAGCTGTCTGGTGTAGGGGTTGAACCGCTTACCTCGGCATCAGCACAACGAATGTTTAAGAACACGCGTTCTTACCAATTCGGCCATGCAGACCTGAACTGTGACGTTTAATATAGCCAAAGTACCTTCTCCAAGATGATGTAGGTTATAAGCTGACAGTCTGGCAAGTAGACGTGGCTGAAAGTTTTATAGCTCTTAAATTTCTGGTGAGCAGACAGCAGGGTAGCGCAATCGACCCTCACACAGGTCAGCTGGACTTACATGTTCAAGACAGCAATGGCAAACTACTGAATGTAAAATTACCTAAAATCAACCTGTGGTTGGCATTGCTCACAATTGCTTACCGGCATGGCACATGATGGATGGATGGATGGATGGTTGGCATTGCTCACAACATCATGCAAAGGACATGCAACACGTTTAGTGAGTATTGCGGGCTCCATTGTGAAGGAGTTACGGACGCAGTTCGTCATCCTGCATACTCACGGTCGAAACATGGCTGCGCGCGATCTGGCAGCAAACCGTGTTGCATTGGTATTTTACAAAATGGTATGGATGGAATGAAGAGGACCTGCAAAATTTAGTACATGCGGTTGTTGCACACAGTGAACAAGATGATGGATGGATGGATGGATGGCGAACGTAAACTTGCCATGAGATCACAACAGCAAAAAATGCTGGTGTTGACTGCAATGTTCTGTAAAAAAACGTAAAAAAAGGATATGCAACTAACTTAGTAGTAGTACTAATGATTACATAGTAGTAGCAGTAGCAGCTGCGTATGAAGCATAATTAAATTAATTACCTTGAAAAACTAAAGTTTTCAGGCCATATCACCACGATTTCCATTGCTATGCTTTTGGTAGAAGCGAAGATACACCCAGCTAAGCACCAGTCCGCTGGCAAACATATACGGGTACGCCCCTGGCAATAGACCAGTAACACACAGTGCAATGGCCAGGGCGAGAAGTGTCAAGGGTAGATGGGTGTTTCTCATCTTTCCAAACGGCAGGATAGCCAGACAATGGTCAGGCATGATTTGCTTCACAGCCACACAGAATCCAGCGATGTATCCAGACAGCCCGTAAATATGGACATCAAATAAATACTCCTCTTTCAGAGTTACCAAGTAGATAAATAAATACACAAACGCAGTTACGATTCCCACGCCAAAGTTGACAACAATGAAAAACAGAAGCATTTCACGGGCACCCCAAAGTGGTTCTAGTAGTTTTCCATACAGATAAATTATGGCTGCGTCGACAATAACATGCCAAAGGTGCAGTTCTACAAAACAGAAGGGGATGAAACTGTAAACACGAAAATTGGGGGGAAGGACGTATCCTGGTGTTATCGTTACAAACGGAATAATTGAAGAGATAAATGAAGACAGATATCCTATGATCACTGCAATTGTTATAGTTTTGACAACAATGCTGCTTTTCCCGAACGCAGCATATAGATTCTCCTTGAAGATGGGAAATCTTGGATGCGTAATGGAGGCCGCCATTTTCTTCGACATGTCACGACATCAATTTCCTGTTTGCGTCTCCATATTGATATCATTATAACTAACTAATAACACATTACCCCATATGGACACTAATCACCTTCGGGTAATGGACCCTAACTATAACTTCTGCTTGAGGTTGAACGGGGTAGGGGTAATTGTGAAATCGAAATTGCCTACATCATTAGTCACTAGACTGTCATTAGTCGCGGTTCCAACTTCACGGCAACGGGTTGGCCCCATTATTGCTCCTTTCCTGTGCCATACAGAATATGGAATAATATATGAAATATATGTGTGAATATCACACACAATCCTCCTCACTGCCCTATGTGAACTATGGAGCAGACAGGAGTCTCGACAAACCAACAGCCCGTACAGGCGTTCGGGAAAAGCAGCATTGTTTTCAAGACTATAACAATTGCAAAGATAATAGGATATCTTTCTTCATTTATCTCTTTATCTTCTTGTATGCATACATCAGTTCGGCTCTGTAGGCGGAGAAGCACAATTTGTGAGGGTACAAGTATTACCCTAGTGCAAGGAAATACAATCTAAAGACAAAATGTAATGGCATTGCAGACCAGACCCTAAGCCTTGGATGGCAGCTGGTCTAGGATCGAAGCTCCGAGACAGGCGGACAGTTAGAGCATTGCTTTGCTGATCCGGCAGCTTCTGCAACTTGGCTTCTTCTAGATGTATTGATGTTCCCCTTCTTTTGGAGTAAAGTAGGCAGGCCGAGAGAAGGATCATGCTGCATTGGCAACATATGGTCTCTAAATTCAGCCCATCCTCCCAGTGGCGTCACTGGGGTTGGTGTCACCCAGTGCGGTAAACTCTTGGTGTCACCCCTCTAGACTTTCACCATGGTCTTCTTCCGGGTGTTCCTGTACCATACATAATCGCATATAGTAATGTTTGTAAAATAAGTCAAAAAGTTCATAAGGACATAAGAAAGAAAACAAATTGAAAAATATAACTTCAATACTTCAGGTAAAACATAAATAAAGAACTTCGACAAACTCGGACAAAGTTAAATTTTTGTTATTTTGCTATGTCTGCTTTGTCAAATTTGCAATTTTTTTATTTTGGTGTCACCCCTTGATGGTGTCACCCGGTGCGGCCCGCACCCCCCGCACCCCCCTAGTGACGCCCCTGCATCCTCCCCACCCCCATGTTCTTTGTGGAGGTATAGCTCCATATTTTACACACTATCGTCTTCTAAAACAGCAAGGTGTCAGACAATTATTTAGTGTTAAGATTATCCTCACTACACATCGGACTGTTCATTAAATAAATGTTGGGATCCTCTTCCCAGTACCTCCCTCAGCATGTACTGGTCGATGGCACCAGTTCTGCGTTGTCTAACTATTCTTCTTTGGCCTCGTGCATAGCGCTCTTCTCTGGCTCAACTCTTTCTGACTTGATGTTCTTGCAGCCTCGTTTATGGCTGCAGATCCACATTCATCGCTTGATTTCTGTAATCGTTCTACCTCTCTAAGGGCATTCACTATATCAGCTCGGTCCGTTGCTTGTCCGCTGTTCACAGCAGCCCGGCTCGCAGGACCAAAAGTGGTGCACGTCCTTTGCAGCACGTTGTAACCAACCCAAGCTCGAGGTTGATTCAGAAAATTTAACGTTAAATAGTTTGACATTGCTTTCTGAACAAGAAATGAAAGTGAAGTCCATCTGACCGATGCAGGGGTTGACGGAAAGTTGTTTTAGCCTTTTTGTTATCCAATTGAAGACAAACTATATGGAGACGCCAACAAGCTCAAGTTGACTGCAGACTTCTTTGGATATATATATATATATATATATATATCTATATATATATATATATATATATATATATATATATATATATATATATATATATATATATATATATACTGACGTTGAGTTGAGTTGAGTCAAGAATCGATATTACTACACTAGGGATATTCTCATAAGCGCTTAGTCCTCATGGAGGAAGAGAAGAACAACAAGAAGAAAATGAAGGAAGAGAAGAAGACAAAGATGAACGCAAAGAAGAAGAAGAAGAAGAAGAAGAAGAAGAAGAAGAAGAAGAAGAAGAAGAAGAAGAAGAAGAAGAAAAAGAAGAAGAAGAAGAAGAAGAGGGAATGATATGCCCGTTGCGACCTGATTTTATGTCCTCCTTACTTTTCCTCTGAGTGACGAATGTCGACCAGATCCCCTCACCATCCCTTGCTGCTGTATTCTCTCTAGACCAGAGGTTCTCAAACCACGGCCCGCGGGCCACTTGTGGCCCGCCAGCTCTCAGAAAGTGGCAAGCGAGGCCTTGTTATTTAATATAATATATTTTAATAATTTCAAAAATGCACTCAGAGAGCCCCATCAGCGTGCGATAATTTACTCCTGTCGTGGTTGTTATGTGCAGATATGATCGAATGCGCCTGTTCAGTTCGCAACAAAAAGTTATGAAGTCCCCATATCCCAGCCTTGTCGACCAGTCAGAGTGCGCAAAGCGCCATGGTGTCGTCTGTTACAACTGTTTAGGAGAGTCGGTAGTATTGTGAAAACAACATAGGATGAACCAAATTGGACAGTGTATGCACCGACGGTGCTACGGCTTTGACCGGCAAAAACTGTCTGGATGCCTTGCATTATTGGAACAGTTTCTTGGCCGCACTATATTAAAATATCATTGTATGCTTCACCAAGAAGCTCTGTGTGGAAAGACATTAAATCTGAACATGTCATGGATGTTGTTCTGAGATGTGTGAACAAAATTCGAAGTAAGGCGCTGAACAGGCGTGAGTTCAGAGTTTCTATCAGATCCTAACGAGGAATACTGTAACCTACTGTTACACTGTGATGCCAGATGGCTATCTAAAGGGAAAGTTCTGTCACGTTTCTGGGCACTGAAAAATAATTGTGTCTATCTGTTTCTGTCTGAAATAAATGAATTGCCTACAGACCGGGAATGTCTGATGAACGGTGACTGGCTTTTAATGACCTGACATGTTTGGTGGACATCACGTCTCATGTAAACTCTTTAAATGCGGGGATCCAGGGAAAAAAAAAAACAACAACAACTATTCGCAAATTTGTGCGATGGCATTTCTTCATTTAAAATAAGACAACGACTGTTTATCGTACAGCTGACTGAAGGGACTTTAGAGGCGTTTCCAACTCTGAACACGTTTGTGGTGGAAAAGAAATGTGACGTGTTACAGTACAAAGTAAAAGTTGAAAATCTTCTGGATATCTTTTAGTCGAGATTTCACGAGTTCACAATAGAGAAGGATAATGTTGCCCTCTTCATACATGAGTTCGTATTCCCTGATGCCAAACTCTGTCAATTATAGGAAAACCTTCAGCACGAAGTAATTGATTTGAAATGCAATTCTGCACTGAGATGTAAATTTCTGGAGCTGGCTGCTTCACCTTCAGCTGATCATATGATTTCATTCTGGCGACTATTGCCTGTCGAACAATTTGAATACTTGCGTTCATTCGCCCAGAGATACATTTGTCGTTTTGGTTCGACTTACAGATGCGAGCTGTCATTTTCCGCAATGACCGTTATAAAAAAACAAAAACAAAAACAAGCTACGTTCCAGACTCACCGACAGTAACCTAGCTGCGCTTATGACTTTGGGCACAACAGATTTGTGGCAAGACATTGATAAACTGGCATCTGAACTTAAGTAACTTGTTTTGAAGAACAGTTACAATTATAAATTAATTACATTAATAGCGATGTTCGAAACTGATTTAAAATTTATTGTTAAATGAACATTTGTTTTAAACCAAAAAATGACCGCAGTGTAGTATTGACACTGACTTCCTTTAAAGTTTTAGAATTTTGTTGACGAAAGTTAAGAAAGGTAAGAATTATATAGCATGACGTTTAATGGTTTTATAACGTTGTGGCCCGCTTAACTACCGAAAATAGTAGATATGGCCCCCTGCTTGAAAAGCTTGGGAACCACTGCTTTAGACCATGATAGTCTGTCTGTTATTTTGCATTATTCACATGCTTCCAGTGGAAGAGGAATAACATATGCACAATGCACATATAGTGTGTTTTTTTGTTTTGTTGCCTCAATATAAAATTCAATATCTCAGTAACCAACTGAGGGAAAATGATGAGATTTAGTATATAACCTTATCAATATGTCCACCCAACAAAAAATTTTTTGTTCTGGAGATTTTACAGCAGATTTCAAAGTTAGTTTATATGCGGTATATTAATTACGAATTAGAGATTACGTCCATGATTTTAACAGTATTACAGCTTCACCAAGAGACGTCCCGGCATTTTTTGAAATTTTCACGTGATTTCCGTTTTGAAACAAACAGCGCGAAGATTCAGAGGTGTCTCCAAATGGGGGTTCTTTCATGAAACGTGATTATATAAATAAACTAGCTGACAAGGCCCGGCTTCTGGCGGGGATCTATCTATCTATCTATCTATCTATCTATCTATCTATCTATCTATCTATCTATCTATCTATCTATCTATCTATCTATCTATCTATCTATCTATCTATCTATCTATCTATCTATCTATCTATCTATCTATCTATCTATCTATCTATCTATCTATCTATCTATCTATCTATCTATCTATCTATCTATCTATCTATCTATCTATCTATCTATCTATCTATCTATCTATCTATCTATCTATCTAACTATCAATCTGCTATCCTGATGCCTGTCTGCCCGCCTGCATGCCTGCCTGCCTGCCTGCTTATCTATCTATCTATCTATCTGTCTATCTATCTATCTATCTATCTATCTATCCATCTATCTACCTATCCATCTATCTATCTATCTATCTATCTATCTATCTATCTATCTATCTATCTATCTATCTATCTATCTATCTATCTATCTATCTATCTATCTATCTATCTATCTATCTATCTATCTATCTATCTATCTATCTATCTATCTATCTATCTATCTATCTATCTACCTACCTGCCTGTCTGCCTGCCTGCTTATCTATCTATCTATCTATCTATCTATCTATCTATCTATCTATCTATCTATCTATCTATCTATCTATCTATCTATCTATCTATCTATCTATCTATCTATCTATCTATCTATCTATCTATCTATCTATCTATCTATTTATCTATCTATCTATCTATCTACCTGCCTGCCTGCCTGCCTGCCTGACTGCCGGCCGGCCGACCGACCGACCGACCGACCCACCCACCCAGCCAGCCAGCCATTCACCCACCCAACCACCTACCTTTCTGCCTACCTACCTACCTACCTACCTACCTACTTACCTACCTTCTGTCTGTCTGTCTGTCTGTCTGTCTGTCTGTCTGTCTGTCTGTCTGTCTGTCTGTCTGTCTGTCCGCGCTATTAAATATTGATAAAAGTTACTGGAAAAAACGTCAGGACCATGTGTTGAAAGAGGAAGAGGACTATTGGAGAAAGGATGGATTGAAGGTTGTATGTTCGATTCCGGGCCGCGTCCTTCATTTCAAGAGTGCATTTTTTTTCGGACACTCCCGAGGGTCGTCGCTGGAGCTACGGAGTTCGTGCTTTGTGCGACGCTTTCCGCGCTGCGGAAAGAAACTGAGCCATATGGGATAAAAACCCGGTGCAATGCAGCCGACCCTGTCGATTGTAAGCTACTTCTTTCATTGCACCCACTCCCATACGAATCCGGATACGCCTTTGTTTGTCATCTGAATTTGCAGGTCCCCATTACCGTAAACATAACTTTTTTTAGCGAGAAATCACTAGTTGTTAAGCAAAACATCAAAGGAATGTCGCCGCTTTCAATGATTTAAGTTGTTTTTGGACCTATCAAAGACATATTCCTTGGGTGGGGGTAAATATAAGACGGCTGCGAAAAATTTCATAACGATGCACAGACAGTTTTCAAAATAATTGATCGTGAATGAAGGCAAACAAATGTGGACATACTATAGCAGTGTTAACCAACGATAATTTATTTTACTTCTCCATTTTATTATATTTCACGCTGATCTCCCTTACATTAATGTTAAATGTAACCAAGGACAGGTAACCAACTTGTGTTTTTAAGGTATCGGATTGTTATTGATTTCACGCCGCGTAAAGAACATGCAACTAACCATATTAGAACTGTTATGGTGCAGCCATTATATATCCTCTTTCCCTCGTATATGTCCTATTTATCTGTTACCCGAAGATTGCTGTTTTCTTATACGTGCTTATCACATTTCAGGTCAAAGCCGCAGAAAACAAACGACTACCATAACAACAACAACAATAACAACAACAACAACAACAACAGCAGCAGCAGCAGCAGCAGTAGCAGCAGCAGGAGCACCGCTGCCACCACGACCACGACCACGACGACGACGACCACCACCACCACCACCACCACCACCACCACCACCACCACCACCACCACCAACAGGGATGGATTAACCATTAGGCAAACAAGGCACGTGCCTAGGGCACCAAGCATTTGGGGGCACCACAAGTCCTCAAGAAAAATGTGTATATTGTCCCGGTAGCGTAATTGCATGGCATAAGCAAATCGCAAATGTAATATTGAATCGCACATTATTTAACCTTGGTCCCACAACACGGGGGTAAAATACCCTCCACCCAGTTTATTTTGCTATTTATTGTTATTTTTCTTCAAGGTTTTTAAGTGCTATTTTTTTGACTTTTCTGGGATATGTTTGTGCTACGTAACGCACTAATGCGTAGCGACAAATTCACTTCCGTTTTGGTCTGCTAGTGAAAACAATTGTGAATAGTGCTAATTTGTCGACGTGTCATTGAATGACTGTACATTTGCATAACGGCTTAGAACTACTTTGCATTATCGAACATTTGTATAAACTACTTACTGATGTAGATATTACTAATTTAGCTTACACAGCAAAACTTGATTTGACGAAGGTAAGGTTAATGGTTACACTTTTTACTTTCGTTTTCGTTTTCGTCTAAGGGTTTTTAATTCTAAAAAATCTAATATATACACACACACACACACACACACACACACAGACGTCTATTGGTAGTTAGTGTTGAAAGAGTTCATAAATGTGCTTCTGTCAATTTTGATAAAGCAATTATTGATAGGGGCCTTAGTATATTATTCCTTAGCCTTATTTTGCACAATTTTCTAATATTTATGTAAATACATTTTCGTTTAAAAAAATGTAATTATGAATAATCGGAAAATTATACCTTAGCATACCCACTTATATTGATTATATTATTTATTCATTTTTCATTTACAGCTTTTCACATACTTTTTTTTTCAGATTCAGACCCCAAGATGAAACGTGTTCAGTTAAGTGGTGCACAAAAGAGAAAACTAGCTAAACAAAAAGAGCATACTGTTTCAGTTGTAAAAGCTAAGAGCAGAAAATTAACGAATTATTTAGTTTCGGTTAAGCAACAGGTGGAACAGGATTTTACTGACACTATCAACCCTCTTGATAAGTCTACTATAGGCTGTTCTGCAAATCCAGACACTGCATTAGTGCTTGAAAATGAAATTTGTGGTGACCCACTTCAGTCTGCTGAAGATGATGATAAAGATGAAGATGATAAAATAAATCAAGCAGTAGATCCAGGACTGTGGATTGACTTCTCGGCTGATGATGTGGCTTACTGGGTTGACTGTGGGCCTACTAACTGTCAGCATCATTATGGTCCCTTTGATAAATCTTGCCGTATTTATGCTGAAGGAAAAATAACAAGATATTGTTCTCAAAAACTCTTCTATGGCACAAAAGCAAATGGTGAGCAGTACAGGAGAGAATGGTTATTGTATTCACCATCCACGGGATCTGTGTACTGCTTTGTTTGTAAACTTTTTGCGTCTAAAGGTTCCACAAGTTTGGCTGATAAAAATGGGTTCAGTGACTGGAAAAATAACATTCAAGTTGATAATCATGAACAAAGCGCTACTCATAAAAACTGCATGTTAACATACCTAGCTCGTAGACAAGGCTAGGGTCTACTACAAAAGCTAGAAGAGCAAATAAATGAAGAATACATTTACTGGGAACAAGTTTTGAGGCGAGCAGTAGCGGTTATTTGTACTATAGCTGAGCGTGGTCTGGCTTTTAGAGGGACAAATGAAAAATTTGGATCTTTACAAAATGGAAATTATCTAGGGTTGCTGGAGTTGGTCAGTCAGTTTGATCCATTTTTAGCATCACACATTGCGAAATATGGAAATTCTGGAAAAGGAAATCCTTCTTATTTATCCAAAACTATATGTGAAGAACTGATTGAAATTATGTCCCAAAAAGCCCATGCAGTAATTGTGGATGAAGTAAAGGCTTCCGGTTATTTCAGCTTGTCAGTAGACTCAACACCTGATATTTCACATATAGATCAGTTAAGCGTTGTTCTTCGATATGTGGTAGATGGAGAGCCCATTGAGCGCTTTTTGACTTTCTTGGAGCTGCAAAGTCACGCCGGTGAAGGTATGGCTAAGCAAGTGTTGCTGTACTTACGTGAAGCTTGCAATATTGATTTTTCGAAATGCAGAGGTCAGTCCTACGACAACGCAGCTAATATGTCTGGGTGCTACAAGGGCATGCAGAAAAAAATTCTAGAAGAAAATGAGTTTGCTATATACATACCCTGTGCTGCCCATTCACTAAATCTGGTAGGCAGAAGTGCCGTTGACTCTTGTTTAGAGGCAGTAAACTTCTTCCATACAGTGCAACTGATCTATACTTTTTTCTCAGCTTCAACCAAAAGATGGAAGATTCTGAAAGGATGCCTTGTGAATGAAAAGCTCGTAAAGTCCCTTTCCGATACTAGATGGGAAGCACATGCTGTTGCAACTGAAGCCATTCTAATGTCTCATCCTCAGATTATAGAAGCGTTAGATTACAAGAAGACCAGTCACAGAAGGAGGACACCAGAAGAGAAGCAGAAAACATTGCAAAGAAGATGCAAGAATTAGAATTTGCTTTCATGCTTGTCTTTTGGGAAGAAGTGTTACAACATTTTCACAGGGTCAGTTAAGCTCTACAAAATGAGCACGTGAACTTGAAAACGTGTGCTGATTTGTATTCTTCACTAGCAGATCACTTGCATGAATCTAGGAATGAATTTGAAAGATTTGAAGAAGCTGCAAAAGAAATAACACCAGGTGTGGATTATAAGTCAACTTTGACCCGTAATCGTAAACGAAAGACAGTGGTCATTGATGGTGATGCCCCTGAGGTATCTCAGAATGCCAGAGACAAATTTCGTATATCTGCTTTCTACACTATTGTTGACAAACTTGAGACAGAGATGAGTAGACGAGGACAGGTATATAATGATCTAGCAGTTCGATTTTCTTGTTTGGTCGATGTACCACAAACATCTCAGTGTTGTGAAGGACTAATAAATGCTTATCCTGAAGATCTGAACAATAATTTATATACTGAACTACAACAGTTCCACTCATATATTCGCCACAAGTTTCGTGCATCAAAATCTGACAACAACACGTTCAGTCATGCAGAACTCTACAAAGTAATAGTTAGAGACAACATCGAGTGTGCTTTTCCAAATGTAGAAATCGCCTTGCGCATATTTTTAACATTAATGGTTACGAACTGTTCAACTGAACGCTCTTTTTCTCAGTTGAAACGTACAAAAAATCCAAGTAGATCGACAATGAAACAAGAAAGGCTTGATTCCTTATCTTTGCTGATGATTGAGGCAGACTTGTTGCGCAAAATTAACTTTGATGATGTACTCCAAAACTTTGTCAGACGTAAATCTAGAAAAAAGAACTTTAAAATGTAAATGTGTGCTCTCTCTGACTTTCTTATCTATCAAAAAAGTTACAGTATTTTTGTCTACTATTATTATAAAATCAATTAACTATTAATTTTAATACAGAAATACCTTATTGTAGGTTTTATATGAGTGATAGTAGTAAAAACATATGTGTTTACATTTCACAACTGTTTTTCTTTGTTAGTATTTTTGCATAATATTGAACATACCAGCAGTCAGTGGAGGATGGGGGGCCCGGGGCAGTAGGGGGCACCCATGTGGGTTTGTGCCTAGGGCACCAAGATGGCTTTATCCGGCCCTGACCACCACCAACAACAACAAAAACAGCAACTGTAAAAATAATAACATCAGCAACAACTAAGATCAATACTACTACTACTACTACTACTACTACTACTACTACTACTACTACTACTACTACTACTACTACTACTACTACTACTACTGCTGCTGCTGCTGCTGCTACTGCTGCTGCTGCTACGACGACGACGACGACGAGACTGCTACTGCTACTACTACTACTACGACGAGACGAGACTGCTACTACTACTACTACTACTACTACTACTACTACTACTACTACTACTACTACTACTACTACTACTACTACTACTACTACTACTACTACGACGACGACGACGACGACGAGACTGCTACTGCTACTACTACTACTAATACTACTAACTTGACTACTTCCACCATATACGCAATACGCCCCAAGACGTACTCAAGAGCTATTTACTGTTTGCATAGATTACTCAAGGCATAACTACAGCAGTGAGCGTAACTACTTATTCCAATGACTGCAACAGTTAGGACTGTGTTATCTTTTATTAGACAGAATAGCAGCGAGACTGTGTGGCAGTAATTAAAAGAGGGTATGTGTCATATCCCATTTGCCAGTGACTTGTGACAGGTTACCCGTGACAAAAGAGAATTTTATGAAAACCTGCAAGTTTTAATGTTGTGGATAGCTGGGATTATTCGTCAGGGGACAATCGTCATTGATGTCAGGGTTGTACCAGTCTTTGTCATGCCTGCGCGGACGACCGAGCAAGGAAGATTATATTCCCTTGTGTCCGGCGAGAAATACGACGCCACATTCATCTACATTACTAGGGGATCGCGTTGGACAAAATCGATGCAATAATAGCTGTAGTGATGTGATGTTTTATAAGGCTACGCTGAAGATTCTCAGCTGTTATTACGAACCATAATCCAAATACAACCACATTGTTACCCACTGCTACACCAGGACAACACACGTGATTCTGGTATAAGCAAAGTTAGGTCTTCACTGGTGCTAGCGGGTTCGTGCAATGCCCTTCGATTCTCCATGGGTGAGCTATGGGATAAAAGTAGAATACTCAATTTGATTTGATATCAGGGCCCTTTGAAAATAAGGCTCTGTAACTCTTTCAATCTCAAACAGATTTGACATAAGGGCCCTTTCAAAATATGGACCCATAACTCTCCCAGTCACAGGCTTCACAGCTGATTCAACTGGCTATTTCAGATTTACAACTGTCAATGGATTATTAACGTCCTTAGGCGGTTCAAACTCTACACTGGCATTAAGCTGATTTCTCGTTCAGAAAGCAATGGCAAGCTATTCATCATCATCATGTGCCATGCCGGTAAGCGTTGGTGGTCATGTTTTTGCCATCTCACTCGATCACCAGAGTCGTGGATCAGCTCTGTGTTTCTGTCTCGACCATGCCACGAGGCCAAGCTACTGAACGCAAAATTGCCTAGAAAATCAAGCTGAGGTTGATTGCAACATCTTGCAAAGGAATGAAACATTTAAAAATGTCCTTGGGGTATTTTCGTCCTGTTCCTGAGAAGGCTATCAATACCACGTAGGAGGTTCTTTGCAGAACGTCGATCTCACCACGGCCCGTCTATCTATTCATCCATCCATCCATCCATCCATCCATCCATCCATCCATCCATCGACCCAGCCAGCCACCCATCCATCCACCCACCCACCCATCCATCCATCCATCCATCCATCCATCCACATACCCACCTATTTACTTACCTACCTACCTGCCTGCATAACTATCTACCCAACTACCTATCAAACCACACACCTACCTAAAAACCTACTACCTACCTACCTACCTACATACCTACCTAACTAACTACCTACCTACCTACCTACCGACCGACCTGACTGCCTGCCTGCCTGCCTGCCTACACTCAAACACACACACACACTCACACGTACAAAGTAATAGCATAATACCTCACCGTTCATCTTGAACAAAAAGAGCTTTGTGGCGAGTAAATCATAGACTGACTACGTCCTTTGGGCCGTCAGTTCAAATACAGATAAATACCGGATGTGTTCATCCGACTAAAACCACTCTGCATAACTACAAGATAAATGAAGTATCCCGATTACGGTCCAACGCACCCAATTTCTAGTATGACAGAGAGGCGAATATCAAAAGGCCGGCCGATGACTTGTCATCATTCCAGACATAAACGTTACATGAAACGCCATTAACATGGGCGAACAGGAAGTCTGGTTAACTAATGATATATCGTAATTTGTTTGTTGTGTCGGCTATTCGAAAAATAACATTATTACGGCCGGTCATTAGGATAAAGCCCTTTGAAGCAAAGTGATTAAAATATTGCAGCTCGTGAGTACGAAATATAGTTTGATTTTGTTGTTTGTTGTTTGGAATCTGTGTTTAGGTTTTATAAATTTAATAATATAGAATGAATAAATACGTTTAGAAATATTGGTTAATTACAAACCGTTGTAAAATTACTAATTTGCTGTTTCTACTGTGTTCTTATTCGTAAGCGTGGATGGTAACGCTTCGCCATCTTATACTTGCATATGTATTCTTGTCCCGATCATACCATGTGGTCAAGCCATTCATATATTTACTTCTCTACGTTCCCCTCGTTCTTTCACGCTCATTCTTGCCAGTTTTCACAAAGTTCTCTGGTTTATTTCTTCCCATAACGTGCTTACAAAAAAAAAAATGACTGTCTTCGTCTAATTTCTCTAACCAGTTTGCGGTTTTAATTTGCCTCTTGTAGGGCACACTCTTTGGTTTTTCTGTCTGTCCATGGTATTCTTTGCATTGTCATCAGAAACCACATTCCACTGTCATTAGATGTTTTTCATCTTGCCTGCTCATTGTCCACGCTTCACATCCATACAAAAATACAGGTTCTGATTAGCACTTTAACACTTTTCTCTCTCTCCACAATTACTATTCTTTTTAAGACACGGTGACAGTACTGCCAAAGTATTTCAGTTTCCGAGGCATGATGCTGTGTATGCGTTACTTTTCTTTGATGCACACATCATGTACGATGTCAACATTTGTCTTCTTCACTCACGGTATTCAAAGTATTTGACTATAACATGTTAGGGCAGCATCTCACCCAAGCCCACTTTTTATATAAGGTCTCAAATCTTAAAGGGCTTAAGGTTTTGGTGTTGTATTTGTAATGACTGTGCAGTGTTTGAAAATATTGCCGGTCCAAGTTTTGTATTTATCTATTATGTTGCATGAACTTTACAGAGGCTGAATACAAAACTTGGACCGGCAATATTTTCAAACACTGCACAGTCATTAAAAATACACCCTATATATTCTCATAGCTTTATAACAACTGCTGTCTTATTATTTCCATGTATAACAAAACTATTCCTTTTTGGGCGTTCGCTCGCTTTTAACACAAGCATAGACCATACTATGGCCGTGCTATACCTATACACAAGCATATAACATACATAGCCGGCTCCGTGGCTAAAGGCTTGCGAACGCGGTTCGTGAGCCGGGTACCAGGCGTTCGAAGCTCAGCTGCGACCGATTTGTGCAGCAGACAGTGTCGCGTTGTGTTATAACGTGCTGGTATGGGAGCCGGTCGTTCAGAAAGCAATGGCAAACTACTGAACGTAACACTTGCCTAGTACACCAACAACAGCTGAAAAATGCTGGTGTTGACTGCAACGTCCCGTAACGGATACGCAACAACAACAAAAAATAGTCCATACATATGCTCCAACTTCTAGTGCACTGGACTGATTTTTTCGTGCCACTTAGCTTCCCCTATTACCTGTGTCCCTCACCGTCAGGCGAACCCACTCCGAGTTCAGAGGCATTTATAATTTATGTCCCCAAGTCAAGGACAGGAAGTCAACATTTTAGTTTAACTGACCAGTCTAGGGGTTGAACTCGCTACCTCGACATCAGCACATCGGATGTTTAAGAACGAGCGCTCTTATCAACTCGAACACGCTGACCTTCGCAAGCAATATATCAAGCAATATATCTTGAAGCGTCTCAATGTACGCTATCATAGAAGATAACAAGTGATATATCAAGCAATATATCGTGAGGCTTCTCAATGTATGATATAATAGTAAATAACAAACGAAATATTGCATTGAAGCGCCACAATGTACGTTATAATAAAAGATAACAAGCGATATATTGTAATGAAGCGTCATAATGCATGTATAATAGAAGATAACAAGCGATATATCAAGCAATATATCTTGAAGCTTCTGTCTGCACACTATAATAGAAGATACAGAGCGATATATTATAATGAAGAGCTCCAGTTTACAGTGTAATAAAATATAACAAGCGAAATATCAACAGGAAGCAACACAGTGCACATTATAATAGAAGAAAACAAACGATATAATATCATAAGTGTCACAATGTTTGCCACAGTGAAGACAACAAGCGAAATATTATCACGAAGCTTAAGCTGGCGGTATTCCTCCATACTCTATATAGTTGCGAAGCGTTTACCGTGCATTGTGGATGAGTGTCCCGTGCTATGTGGATGATAGAGTCCCGTGCTATGTGGATGATAGTGTCCCGTGCTATGTGGATGATAGTGTCCCATGCTTTGTGGATTATAGTGTCCCGTGTGTCGTGGACGACAGTGTCGCGTGCGATGTCGATGATAGTGTCCCGTTCTTTATGGATGATAGTTTCCCGTGCGTTGTGGATGATATTGTCCCGTGCTTTGTAGATGGTAGTGTCCCATGCCATATGGATGATAGTGTCCCGTGCTATGTGGATGATAGTGTCCCGTGCTTTGTGGATGATAGTGTCTCGTGCCATGTGGATGGTAGTGTCCCGTGCCATGTGGATGATAGTGTCCCGTGCGTTGTGGACTACAGTGCCGCGTGGGACGTGGATGATAGTGTCCCTTCGTTATGCATGGTAGTGCCCCATGCCATATGGGTTCTATTGTCCACTGCTACATAATGATTAGTGTCCTATGCCATCTGGACGTTATTGTCCCGTCATATGCTCACAGGACAAGTGAACTAGTGCGTTGTAATAAAACGTAACAGGCGAGATATTATAATAGTACGCTATAATAGAAGATAATAAATAGTATATCAAGCAATATATCTTGATGCGTTTCTGTGTACGCTAGAATAGAAGTAAGAAACGATAGATCAATCAATATAATATATCTTGAAGCGTCTCAATGTACGCTATATGCTATATTAGAAATAACAAGCGATATATCAAGCAGTTTATAATGAAGCTTCTTAATTTACGCTATTATAGAAGATAACAAGCGAGATATTATAATGAAGCATCACAATGTACGTTGTAATAAAAAATAACAATTAATCAATCAGTTACCATGTCCACAATGAAAGTTGGCTGCAATGGATCTCCAACACTGCCTGTCTCTCGCCCTGACTGTACATTCTGTCAGGTTGATGTTCATCCATCTCTTGATGCTGTCTTCCCACTTGTATCGTTGTCTACCTCTTGCTCGCTTGCCTTCACCCTTGTCCTCCAGTATGGTTTTTTATAAGGGTATTATGTCTTTTAACGTGGCTAAAATATTTCACTTGCCTCGTTTTTATTTTTTTCATCAACTCTTTTATCATTCTCAGGTTTTGTAGAACCTCTGTATTTCATTGTTTTTGTTTCATTGAAATACGATATATTCGTCTGTATACCCACATCTCCAGAGCCTCTATTCGATTTTCTAGTTGCTTGTTCAATGTCAAGGCTTCCACGCCTTACAGTAGTGTTGAAAATACGTAACATTTGACAATTATCATTTGAATGCGTTTTTAGTCTCTCTAGATGTTAATACTGATATTATGCCGTTGAATGCATTTTTAGCCATTCCTGTTCTCTTTTTGATTTCTATTTCACTTCTGCCATCATTTGTTATTACATGTCCAAGATAGGAGCAACTTGTTAATTGTTCTAGTATCTCCCCATTTCTGCAGCCTACCTTGTTCCAGACGTATTGGCTACCCATTCCTCTGGACCAGACAGGGCAAGGCCGAGAGAGGGAACATGTCGTTTGGGCACCACATGTTTCTCTGAAGCTCTGCCCAGGCATTGTGATGGAATTTTGGCCACATTCCAACTCAAGACTGTAAAGTGCCACTCACTGTGATGTTCATTGACGACCTTTCCTTTCCACTGCTAATTATCATAGTTTTTGTTTTTTGGATGTTAATATCTAAGCCACATTCTGCACTATACCTGTTTACTTGTTCCACTGGGTTTTGTAACTCTTGCTCGCTTTCTGCTAGTAACAGGGTATCGTCAGCATACCTAAGATTGTTTATGATTCTTCCATTGATGTTAAGTCTAGGCAGTTTGACTTGTTTAAAAATTATTTCTGTGTATCCTTGGCCTAGAGGTTAGCGACTTTCTCCGTAATCCCGTATACTCCCGCGAGTAACGTGACGACAGCGACAATCGGTAGCGGTTCTAACCGCGTCGGTAACTTACGGGGTATGTGAGCCGGTCGCCCAGAAAGTAATGGCAAACTACTGAGCGTAATCTTGCCAAGAAATCAACCATCAGCTGAAAGATGCTGATGTTGGCAGTGATGTCCTGTAAAGGATATGCAAAATGTTTTTTAATAGGTTGAATAGCTTGGGGACAACACATATATGGGCGATGAATAATTATTTCCTCATCTAACAGACGCCACATGTTCCCAGTACATGTTACTAATACGTCTGATGTCCTTTCCGTCTACTCCTATATCTTGAAGGCACGAAATTAGTCGCTCATGTTGTACTCTATCAAAAGCTTTCTTGTAGTCTATAAAACAAACATATATCTTTTTCTGAACTTCTGTATATTTTTCAATTAACATCCTCAATCAGATTATTGCTTCTCTGGTGCCGCTGTTTCTGCAGAACCCACACTGTTCCTCAGCTACTTCCAGATCTATTTTATGTTGAATGCTTCCATGTATGACCTTGAGTAGTATCTTAGTTATATGACTCATTAAGCTAATAGTTCTGTAATCCTCACAATCAACAGTTCTTGGCTTCTTGGGTAGTGTGATGAAAATGGATGTTTTCAAATCCTTGGGGATGTACCCAGTTATTTTATATATCATTACATGATTCTGTGTTAGTATCAATGCCAAAGTTGGATAAAGAGTTTATCATCTCTGTTGTTATCTTGTCAGGACCTGCAGCCTGTCCTTCTTTTATAATTTTAATAGCCTTTTCTACTTCAACCATTAATATATTTGGCTCACCTTCAGTATACACTGATGGTTTATTGACCCTGCTGTCTCAGAATAAATCTTCTGTGTACTCTGCCCATCTTTTTATTATGTCGTTATTATCAATTATAATTTCTCCATTTTCCCTCTGATACAACCATTTTATGTTATATTATTTTTCTTCTTTGTAAATCATTTTTATTTTCATGCAAGTCTTTCGAGTCGTGTTTTATGTTTAGACCCTCCATTTCTTTACATTTTTTCCTGCTACCACTCTTCTTTGGCAACTCTGCACATGTGACGTATTTCTCTGTCTATTAATTAATACCCTGGAGTGTTCTTTGCTTTCTTTCTTTGAGTTATTTTGCTCAAGATTTCATGGGTTATCCATAAATTGCTTTTCTTTTTTTTTTATCTTCACTGGCAAGGTGGTATTTTCAATCTGTATACTGGTGAATACACAATCCCATTTTGTATTAATTTTATCCTCAGGATTTTCACATATATATATTGTTCCATACTTTCAACGATTAGCCTACCATATTTATTTATTTATTTATTTTTTTAAATTTTAACAGGTATAGTTGACTTATGCCTGGTTATTTCAATGTCGATATATCTATTTGAGGTGTCTTCAGTGTCCGTACTCCTGGGTTTTTGAGTTTTATTTGTAATTTTAAGACAACATGATTGTGATCACAGTTGGTATTAGCACCAGGATATGTTTTGGCATTTTTAACAATGTTTTTAAATAGAAGATAACAATAATGATGTACGTTGTAATAGAAGATACCAAGCGAGATATTATAATGGAACATTACTATGCACATTGTAATTGTAGATACTATGGTGAGATAATATAATGAAGCATCACTATGTATGTTGTAATATAGGGTGTATTTTAATGACTGTGAGATGTTTGAAAATATTGCCGTTCCAAGTTTTGTATTTACCTGCCTGTAACTGCCTGTTTTTTCGCCCTTTTCCGAGCTGGCTAGGTGTTCGATCTCACTACCCAAAAGATCAGGGTTGGGGTGTATTGGGGGGAAAGGGAGAGTTTAGTACAGTTAGAAACCAACAAGTATACATGAATTGGGGACTACTCTCGTTGTGGACAAAACCAGGGCCTTGTCTGTTACTGACGTGGATGTCAGATAGCCGGATCTTAACGCTATTTTGATATAATGATAAAATACACCCACTCCCAAGCAGTTTCTTCCTATGGGTTTGCGATGTGATAGCATCATGACATTTTGTAGGCCTGAGAGCAATGAGAAATACAAGGTGGTCAATTTTTCATATCCTTTTACTAGAGAGGAGCCCAGATATTGAGCCTGCGTCCGACTATGCTCATGACAGTGTATGTGCAGTTCCGTATCAACTTCGCTAACGCGCCAGCTGAATGTTTTGATATCGCATGCCGTAAATATTTGGAGCATTTAAACCAGTGTTTCCCAACCTTTTTTGTGCTATGCCCCACCTAAGCGTAATGTCGTGCGAACATGTGTATATTTCAGTTTGAAGGATTTATCTAATTAATTCACGTAAGTTGTGTGATTTCTGCAGTGTGTACCTGACGAGATGCAGCGAAATATGCCAGGCAATAAATCGTGCAATCTATTGTTTGTGTCTTCGTTATTCAAATTCATCACGGGAAAACACTGTTTTGAATATAATGGAGAACTGATAACGAAAGTACAAAATAATTTTAATGAAAGATTTTTCTATATTATTTTAATTATTAGTAATTATTTATTATTTAAATTTAGTGAGATCCTTGTGCTTGATGCTTGCTGCAAAGTGATTTTATGTCTGGTTCCAATTTAGTTAACTTCAGTCTCAAGTCTCCCCGTTTTGTTATATCCAGCCGATTTCTTCCATTTTAGAATTGCCCCCCTTAACAATCGAATTTCCCTCCTGTGGGGCGTGGGCCCCACGTTGGGAAACACTGATTTAAACCATCGAATGGTGAATGGCGACAGCTATTAAAAGGCAGTACAGGTCAAGCGAAAGACGCATTTCAGAAGTTTTTATTTTTCTGGGCGCTCGCTCGCTTTGACCTCAAGCGCAGTCCAATACACACTACTTCTAGCAGTGCTGGACTGAATTTTGAGTGTGGATTAGCTTTCCCTATTAACAGACCAGGCGAACCCACTCCGACTTCAGAGGTACTTGTAATTTACGTCCAGAAGTCAACGACGATAGGTTAACATTTTACTCCAACTGTTCGGTGTAGGGGTTGAACCCCTGACCTCGACACCAGCACACCGGATGTTTAAGAACACGCGTTATTATCCATTTAGCCATTCTGACCTATTCCAGAAAATGAAAAGTGTCTTTCCAGTAAATCACTTTCATTGAATGCCCAAAGTTAGAGTACTACAATGTTATATGGAACATGTTCTGATTTATGGAAGTGAATCTTGGAGCGTGATGTTTTGTTATGTTATGTTATGTTACGTCGAACGACGTCACTGCACTCTGGGCATTCCCATAAGTTCTCAGTCCTTCGATGCGGCAGCAATCCCAAAGAATTTCTGCTCACTGATCCCACGAGGAGTCGATTATGGTATCTCCTCTTTTTCCCATGAAAGCAGCATTTGCGTGCTTGACCAAGCTTTACTCCCAGTTTGTGCAGTGGGCTAGTCGGTTTCTCGGTAGTGCCCGCCACATGAGTCCGTACTACACTGATTATATCAACTCTGTTCATGCTACTTCCGTTTGCGTTGGTGCACGGTCGGTGGAAGGCGAAATGCACACTTAAGGAAATAGCTTGCTAGGCAGCGGAGATGTGGTTCCTGGGACGCATGTTGGGAATACCTTGGACTGCCAGAGTAACTAACAACGATATCCCAGAAGAGGCTACTGACAGCAAATCAAACACAAATATGAAAAAGAGTCACATAATGTACGTTTTAATATAAAATGATAAGAGAGGTGTTAGAGAACACCGAGACCACTGTAATAATCAGTGATAGAAGAGGTAGAGGAAAACAGAGAGAAATGAAGCTAAATCGGTGTTATGGAAGAGTGCCATCAATAGAATTTCTCGAGAACGCCGTAGTACAGATATCTACGTAGAGACATAGACGCATATGTCATTGGATAAGTCATTGGATGCATATGCTGGGGGGGGGGGGGGGGAGGATCTGAGCACCTATGGACATGTCCGGAGTGCAACGAAGATACCCCAACTGATAACTGATAACTGATAACTTGATGATGATGGCGTTGTAAATGCCTGTTTGTCTTATGTGGCCTTCTCGGCGTTTCTGTGTTACTCTATCTGTATACATGTTCAACTTCAAACGTCAACGCATGAGTGAACATAGCCGTGAGATCGCCATATCACCAGTGCTAGAGTATCTGCAGTCATGTTCAAGCTCTAGCGGTGGACACGAGTTATCTGCAGTCATGTTCAAGGTGTAGTTGTGGATATGGTTATCTGCAGTCATGTTCAAGGTGTAGCTGTGGATATGGTTATCTGCAGTCATGTTCAAGGTGTAGCTGTGGATATGGTTATCTGCAGTCATGTTCAAGGTGTAGCTGTGGATACGGTTATCTGCAGTCATGTTCAAGGTGTAGTTGTGGATATGGTTATCTGCAGTCATGTTCAAGGTGTGGTTGTGGATACAGTTATCTGCAGTCATGTTCAATGTGTAGCTGTGGATACGGTTATCTGCAGTCATGTTCAAGGTGTAGTTGTGGATACAGTTATCTGCAGTCATGTTCAAGGTGTAGTTGTGGATATGGTTATCTGCAGTCATGTTCAAGGTGTAGCTGTGGATACGGTTATCTGCAGTCATGTTCAAGGTGTAGTTGTGGATATGGTTATCTGCAGTCATGTTCAAGGTGTGGTTGTGGATACAGTTATCTGCAGTCATGTTCAATGTGTAGCTGTGGATACGGTTATCTGCAGTCATGTTCAAGGTGTAGTTGTGGATACAGTTATCTGCAGTCATGTTCAAGGTGTAGTTGTGGATATGGTTATCTGCAGTCATGTTCAAGGTGTAGCTGTGGATATGGTTATCTGCAGTCATGTTCAAGGTGTAGATGTGGATATGGTTATCTGCAGTCATGTTCAAAGGTGTAGCTGTGGATATGGTTATCTGCAGTCATGTTCAAGGTGTAGCTGTGGATATGGTTATTGTCACTTGTCGTCCCGGGAGGAAAGTGGAATCGACAAGCACACCTTTAAGATCTATATACTTTAGTAACTCTTGTATGACTTTTGTCTACACTCCCCCCTTTCTGTCTTCCACTCACTATATCTCTCTCTTTCTCTCTGTCTTATTCCTTCAGAACATACCCTGACAACGGTTTCCTCCAACAATTAATAAAATATTTAATGTTGAAATATATGTCAGTGGTATGTATAGGATGTGTATATGTATTTGGTAGTGTCTTCTATGGTGAGTGCGAGATAGGACTCTGAATGTCTCTGCTCCGTATCGCCTCTCTTTCGTCTGCATACGACCAGTTAACGATACATCACATATATCTATGGACAGCTCTCACCCGGGTTTGCTCCGTTCTGCTTGAGTCTGGGCGTAATCCAATTATTGAAAGAAAAACACCGGTTCAATGTCTTATCACCAGAAAATAGTGCAATTAAGGTAAGTCACTGAAATCCACATATTTCCTGTTTTTGGAAAGTTAGTACCATCCAACACTAAAACCGCACCTCACAATTGTCTACCATTGTATCTAGATCTATTTAATGTTCTGCACACGGTCTGCCGTTAGTTTATTCTCCTTTAGTAAACATGGAGACTGTCCGTGAATTAGTTATTGTTTCTTTAAATTTATTTACCGGTCAATATATTCATTTCTATGACCTCTGCCTTCATAACCTGGAAGTCGTTTCCCTGGTTTTCTAAACTTTCTCTGCACACGTGAAGTATATATATATTGAAAGTCTTTTCCATGGTTTTTCAAATAAAACTTTCACTGCACAAGAGCCGTCTTTCTAGCTTCTCTGAGTATTTCTGGAGTTTTATTGGAACTTGTGAGGGATAATAACCAGGTGATATAAATCTGCATCAGAATAATTCTTATGTGAGAATATGTCTCCCGGTCGTACTAAGACGCTCCCGAAAGATACTCTGACATAAGACATATGAGTTCACTAATGTCTAAACTATTAGCTAATAGAAAGAAATGGTAAAAGCTAAGCACAAACACCTATTTCCCTATGCCAGACTATTACGCTAAGGATAGATTACCTTATATAAAATCTATGTTAATCCATGAATTGAAACACACAAACGCAGATGCGCTAATATCCCATCGCCTTCAAACAATAAGGGACGTATATTTCTTTCAAAGTACGGGATGCCTAGATATCCTCCGTCCAGTTTGGGAGCCCACTAACCTCAAAAACAAATTTCCCCCAATTTATACCGAGTTCCAATTCT
>JACEFZ010021822.1:37500-69479 GCA_014155875.1 Cepaea nemoralis
TACGAACCTGGGTCTCCCGGAGGAGAATCCGACATTCTAGCCACTCGGCCAGCCGCTAATTCATACAATATAATACGTAAACACAAAACTTTGACCGGAAATATTTTCAAACACTGCTCAGTCATTAAAAATACACCACCTAGATCCATCCGGTCTAAAAGGGGTACCAGGAAATATTGTGAAATGAAAAGGCTATCGCCATGATTGTGGGGTGGTAAATATAATAAATTAGAATAAGGACAAGTTCTCTAGGGGTATTCAGTATGAATGGGGTCTAAATCCCAAACACGCCCTCTATAGGAAATAATATATTGGCTCGTTAAACCCCCAAGCATTGAACAAGGCAGAAAAGGGTGTAAGTTCAACACTAACATAGAAGAAATGTTTCCCTATAGAAGGCTGGGAGATCCGGGAAGTTCTACCACAGACACCCGAGTACTAATCACTCTACCCAGAAGGTGTGTCTATGTGTAAGTGCCCCGCCCCACATTTAATCTCCCACATATATATAAACAATGACAAGTATCCACTGTCATGCACATCCACAGTTTTACATAACAGAGGGACAACAACCAAAGTTAGACACCACAACTGGATTACATGACAGAGGAAAACAGCCACTGTTAGACAAAAACAGTACAATGACTCACTGTATCACATAACAGTAACCATAACTGGGCTACAAACATCAATTTTGGAATACAGGTTTACAATGAAGTAACTTCAAGGCTTGGTTAAACCAAACAAACAAACAACTGTATTGTGAAAACATTTGGTTCCTGGGCAAACCCTATAGGCTACATTATGCTGACATATACATGAAAAAATTATCATATTTCAGGCAATGCACACAAAGTATACAACCATAACAGAAGTCTCCAAAAAATCCCTCCAAAAAGGTTCACACCAAATACCTGTGTTACACACAAACAAAGCAAATAATCCATCCAAAGAAATAGATAAAGAAAATCTATCTAATCTGTCTCTAGAAATATCCTATGGGTCTGTTGATGACTCCTTCTTTATCCACTAGAAAAAAAGTCTGGCCATAGTCACACTCTCTATAATCCAGGAAACAGCTGCTTTGCATATATCCACCTATTCAGAAAATTGGGGATTGCACACACACGCACACACACACACACACACACACACGGAACTTTCACCTCCGGATCATATATCCAAAGCGAATAACATGTAGGAGTAATCCATATGAATCCAAAGTGAATATACTGTAATCCACCAAGTCACAGCTGCTAAGCAACTGGGCTAGGGGCGTTCCGGATTGGTATATCAGACAGTTATAAGTCTGAAGCGTTCTGGCATGGTGTAACAAACAGGTGTCCATGTGATTGATTCGATTAGGATCAGGCACAGCAACTTTCAGCATCTTCGGATGAGGAAGGACATCACATAATCCATAGTATTTCCTGACAGAACTAACTTGAATTGGGCATGAATATTCCAGCCCTTTTCTGGGTTAAGATGTAGGCTCTATCTTTCTTCACCTTAATACACGACTTGATTGACCGGGAGGTGGTATAGTGCTTGATTGTCCATGTCTGGGATATGATGGATGAGAAGATTCAAAGGAAGCTTGGAGTCCACCAAAACAGTTTGTAAATCCATACTGTTCAATGATGGTGAACCCCAGACTATCCATGACTCTGGTATATGACAGTTGAATGTGGAATCAGGCGGTGACTTTTAGAAGAGGGTATACGCTAAAAACCATCTAGGCCAGGCATGCCTCATGTCTTTGCAGACATTGAAAAGATTAACACCATCTGTAAGTTCCCCGAGGTAGGGAATCCACTTCAGCATATTCACAGTCCATTAATTATCCAGGCATTAACATTCAGGTTCAGGGTGTGTGGCAGTAACCAGCACTCTCTGTAGAATATTAGGGGTAGGCTGATATCCCAGTTTCCTGCCTCTAAATCCAAATAAGTTGACAATAACTTCAGTTCCAATACTCCAGCCGCATCTCTAGCGCCTAAAACGCAGAGAATAAGTCGGCTATTAATTAACCCATTAACAATGGGTTCCTCGCTGCCTTGAAGATAACATGGCGATTGACGAGGTCGGCTTAGCCTTTGTCTTGCTTAAGCGCCTTTGTTTCCGGGGCTCAGCCAATCACTGGCCTTAATTCAAACAACAGTTAATTTCGTTAGTTATCCCGTCCTAAGTTTTAATAGCGCGTATGACAACGTCTGCTGGAAAGGACTGCGGGATGATACATATATGTCACAATGATATTGACCACATCACTAACGATTGATCTACACACATATAGATTAGCACCATGTACCAGTTACGCCTCAAGCTCATACGTGGGATCCTTTACTTAATGTATATTTTAGGCCTGGTCGACCTGGGAGCCTAGGTCATCATCGTCAACTTCCATTTTTGGCGTTAAGCGTCGTGGGGAGGAATAAATGGCATTCCAGCACCCGATATGTGGCATTGGATAGTGTCATTCCGTGTGATTGTACAATGTCTTTGATGTCGTCAATCCATTTTCTTCTTGGACGTCCTCGTGGACTCGTCGCAGATGTTCTTTGACGTAGCGCCAGTGGTGGTAGTTGTTGGTGTTGCATTCTAACGAGATGGCCAAACAACTCGATCTTCTGTCTTTCAATAAATGTGGCTCAAGGTGTTGATCCCACAATCTGTCTGATAACAGTATTTCTTACTCGGTCTCGGATAGTTATGTTGGCAGCTCTCCTCAGGCATCTCATCTCACAAGTGTTGATTTTGCGAACGTGTGATTTGGATAATGTCCAGGTTTGAGATTGGTAGCATAGGGTTGGTATGCATATGGGAGCCTTTATGAGAGAAATAAATTGCCAAGTAGCAGATCGGACGAAATGACGTCAAATAGAGTTGGTGAGAAAACCTCGAACCAACATTTACGAGAAACTAGGGAAATGACGGGAGAAGGAGAAAAACGTCACAGAAGTAGTCAACAACAACAAAGGAATAGACCTTGGGGCTTGACAGCTAGGAGGCAGCACGATTCGATTCACAGAAGCAAGATGAGTTAGAAACTGGCAGGACATAGCACTGATGGTTGATAAATATTGCATGAAGGAGCGAGAGTCTTAAGGCATGACTACTATGAGCTGGAAAATGACGGACAGATGTAAATGTACCGAATGGGACTTAGAAAATCATGGCAAGGTGACTGGTAAGGACAGTAGCCAACTAGAGGTACCCAGGACAGTATATCTGTAGTTAGGGAATAAGTCTATTGTGCACTATTCTTATATATTATGTCAATACTGGCCCGCCTGGCTGTACAGGCACAGTATTTATGACAATTATTAATATTGATTATTATCATTATGAAGATGTCGGCACAAGCTTGAACACAGGCAATAAATGGAGCCTTGACTGAGATAACCACTGGCTTCGGGTTATTTATCGATGTTGGCACAGCGCTTCCAATAGTTCTGTTAAACGGTTATCCCTGGAACACTGAGCTCTTTTAATGAAGTTAATTGTTACATTGTTACTAACCGTCTGGCAGCAAGTGGTGGGCTCATGGAAACGGAAGCATGCAAACTTGAATTATGAAGAAAATCATCGCCAGTAAGCCACCTATATTCAGCATTACATCGAGTCAGCCCAAGGAAGGAACATATTTATTCTGAGTTTTAAACAGTTACTATGTGTCAGCAGTGCAAGAGACAGCCAGCTGTCATCATTTAATATTCCAATTTACTATTCCAACTTCGTCACATTGTATTCTCTAGACGGACATACAGAATGAAGTCGTCACCGAAGGCATACTCAGGAGCAAGGAGTATCTACACGGATACGGACTGGCTTAGGAGTGGACATTTTATCTAGGACATATAGGAACTTTTTCATATATCATGGATTGTTTTAATCAGATTGATGGATATACCAACACGACATTGTTAGTACGTTTATCGACCAACATCAACAGCACTTGTTGAGAGCGTCATTACCAGTTTACTCCGTATACACACAACAGGCCAGTTGAACTGTTTGTTGTTATTTTGACGTTCTGTTTGGGTGTTATTTTAAAGTTCGATATTTTCTCCATGGCCGATTCGTTAGCGTCGTAGTCGTGTGGGCGGTTGGCAGGGCTATTCTTGCACCAGATAATTGTAGATGTCAGGTGCAAGGATACGTTCTGTACTGACATCGGTCAGTTCGTGACAAATTTCTTTTGTGGTGACCTCGCGTGTGTTTAGTACTCGTGTTGTTTTGTAATAGTCTTTAATTGTTCGTAGCTATAAGTTCTTCGTGTTTCTTTTACATGTAAATAGATATGTTCGTCCGCGTTACATTTCGTCATCCTCTCCTGTAGCAGTTATGTGTTTTGTGGCGTGATATTCTTTATATATTTTATTACCAGTTTTGTCTGGATTGTATCTATTTTAACGGGTTACGGCAATATTTATCTCCACGTCAAGCTTGCTGCATTGTTCTGAAATTCTGTTTTATAGCATTGTTGATTGTGTTGGCATTTCATTCAACTTTTATACGTTTGACGCATTTACTTTCTGTCATTCAAATGATTTCGCATTGAACACAGACATATTGTATTTCAGCTGTATAATTTAAAACATATTGTGACAACATGTCGACATTGCAAGAGTTTATTGACACGGGCGAAAAGTCGGGATTGACCGGCCAGGAAATCAGAGCGTGGACTAAACAAGAATTTAAAGTGGTTCAAGCACAACATCGGGTGGAGAGAGCAGAGGGTAAGGCAGCTCATGAGAAAGAAGCTAGAGAACTGCAGATAACTTTAGAAAAAGAAAGTTAGCAGCGGAGAAAAAAAATCAAAGATAGAGAATAGGCAGCGAAAGATAGAGAATTTGCATTAGAAAGGGAAAAACTGGCGGCGGAAAAGGAAAGACTAGCAGCAGAAAAAGAGAGGCTTGAATTTGAAATGGAAATCAAAGAAAGAGAACTTACATTTGAAAAAGAAAAACTAGCGGCCGAATTAATAATGAAAGACAAGGAAATTGAAGGGAATTTAAAGGTCAACCTGCTAATATTAGATGGATACAGGAACAAGATAAACTTCTACAAAAAATTAACAATCTTTTCAGTGGTTTTCCTATCTTAAAATTACCTGATATTTCAAAAGACTTCATCGTCGAGACGGACGCGAGCTTTCATGCTATCTCAGCGATTCTGTTGCAAATTCATGACGGTAAATTACATCTTGTTCTGTACTTTAGTAGGAAACTATCAGACGCTCAAAAGAAATATGCTGTCACTGAACTTGAAGCTTTAGTGCTAATAGAAAGCGTTAATAAGTTTTCTAAATATCTGCTTGGTAGAAAATTTCTTGTTCTATCTGATAATAAGCCTTTACAAGTCTTTAAAGATGGCCATCCTAAAACTCCAGAATACACAGATGGTCTCTTCTTTTGCAAGACTATGATCTCGATATCTGTCATATACCGGGTAAAGATAATAACCTTGCGGATCTTCTCAGTAGACTGTAGAAATCAATTCAGCTATCACATTTCATGTTATTGTCTACAGTGCATATATGTAATACAACAGGGCCGAATAGTTATTTCACTTGTAAACACCCATATAGAATGTATCCAAATACACAAACAGTACAACATATGTTAGTAATATATTGATTAGTGTCAGATATGTACAGATTTTTCTGATTTGCTTACTTGCCAGGTTATATAGAATATAGTTGAACCGTTCGTGTGAAGTAGTATTAGGACATTGCGGAGTGTACGTTGGTGACTTCATTCAGACATTTTGAATCCGATTCTTTTCTGAGGATCCGGTATGGTGACATTGAACTGTGGCAACGTGACATTACTCCGAAGATTGTCAGACTGTTGTTCTTTTCGAGTCGACCGCGAACTACATGGAGTCGAGTGAACTACACCAGCAGGCACCCACAAGGGCAAATTCTATTGTTTATTAAGTATACTTAATATTTGCAATAACGTACATCCATCCATATTTCACATCATTGTTCAGTTTCACACGCCACATCCATTTCACAAACACGTAAATGCAAATTATACGTCATGACTCAATCATTTAGGTCAAACATATATTTAAAATATCATTCATGCGATTATTTTACGTCATGTTTCAATCATTAATGTCAAACATATATTTAAAATATCATTCATTCGATTATTGTACGTCATGGTTCACTCGTCACGGCGTCGATGAGAGGATCATGTCAGTCATATATTTCACATATATTTTCTCATATCATGCACTACCATTCATACATCATGGTAAGAGTGAGAATATATAAAGATAATATATATTTATTGTTGATATGATAGAGTTAATTTAAATGCTGGACACAATCAATTGATACGTACAAGATTCATTTCAAACCAACAAACACGAAGAACAGTACAGACTATACATAAACATATATATTTAGGTTGAATAACATGACAGAATGAAAGGATTCGAATTTCTATTTATTTCAGGTTAAATTAATTTGTTATAATTATTGAATTGCTATTTCATGAATTACTTTATGATTATTTCACATTATGATTATTGGTGGAGTTTTCCTGGTACGCCATTAGTAAACCTATTACGTGTTATTGGAATGGCAAACTACAGATACCCAATAACAACATAATCAACCACCGTAAACTAGGCTACAATTATTGTCGCGTCACATATTGATTATGCATTGCATTGTTTACTGTATAAGTTGAGTATATGTAGAGCTGCATACGTAAATATAAGCCAGTTATGAACAAATAGCCGTCACAGCCAATAGAAGGAAATATAAAGGTCACAAAGATTCTTACAATTCGACAGCTACAACGGCAGAAGACCTCACCTAGCAAATATAACGAAGACTAAAAGTCACACGGTAGCCGATAATGTCAACATAGCAGGGAAAGAATAGTCATATAGTTACATGTCAAATACCAAAACTAATACAGAGGGAATGGTACCAGTTAATCACACACGTCCCCTCAATCGGAGTTTTTAGCTTTGGTTGGGGATGCTTGTCTATTTTAGACAATGAGGGACTAATACTATGTTTATAGATTAGTTAGCTCAGCCCTCCCATAGGCTGGTGCTACACGACGTATACCGGGGGTGTAGACTGGAGTGCGTGCCCGTAATATAATAATAATGTTATTTTTAATAAAATTTTGTGTGTGATTGATAGGAGACCATACCATCATATTAGCACAGTAGTAGAAATAGATTATATACATATGACTCATGGATTCTGAACTGCTACATGTCAGGCTATATAAACCGACTACACGTTACAAATGGTTACACCATTTTCAAAGGGGAGGGGGCATACTGCCAAGTAGCAGATCGGACGAAATGACGTCAAATAGAGTTGGTGAGAAAACCTCGAACCAACATTTACGAGAAATTAGGAAATGACGGGAGAAGGAGAAAAACGTCACAGAAGTAGTCAACAACAACAAAGGGATAGACCTTGGGCTTGACAGCTAGGAGGCAGCACGATTCGATTCACAGAAGCAAGATGAGTTAGAAACTGGCAGGACATCGCACTGATGGTTGATAAATATTGCATGAAGGAGCGAGAGTCTTAAGGCATGACTACTATGAGCTGGAAAATGACGGACAGATGTAAATGTACCGAATGGGACTTAGAAAATCATGGCAAGGTGACTGGTAAGGACAGTAGCCAACTAGAGGTACCAGGACAGTATATCTGTAGTTATGGAATAAGTCTATTGTGCACTATTCTTATATATTATGTCAACACTGGCCCGCCTGACTGTACAGGCACAGTATTTATGAAAATTATTAATATTGATTATTATCATTATGAAGATGTCGGCACAACCTTGAACACAGGCAATAAATGGAGCCTTGAATGAGATAACCACTGGCTTCGGGTTATTTATCGATGTTGGCACAGTGCTTCGAATAGGTCTGTTAAACGGTTAACCCTAGAACACTGAGCTCTTTTAATGAAGTTAATTGTTACATTGTTACTAACCGTTTGGCATAAATCCCCGATCGAATGTCCGAGTATGAAGGTGGAGGTAGTTACTGCAACTTTCCGTTGGCTGGAGAACAAACTGTATAGCATGTGGTGATTGTGACTGATTCACAAAGCATGCTGACAAAGGTGAAGACTGGCATGCTTCGTACAGAATGGCTTGCACTGATTCAAAGGTCACAGGTTGTGAGCATTCGCTGGATCGTTTCTCCAGGGCACTCTGGTGTGGTTGGAGACGAACAGGCAGATAGTGCGGCATCGTTAAGAGGTAATTTGATGCATGATAAGTCAGATGTGGTGAAGGCCCTCTGGGAGAATGTGATTAATGCAGAAGAAAAGATGGACTACCATGGTCTAGAGAGAATGCAGTAGCAAGGGGTGGTCAGAGGATCTGGTCGACAGTCGTCTCTCAGGGGTAAAGCAAGACGAATATATAATCATATTGCAACGGGCAGTATTAGTGTTGGAACTCTTCGCTGGCTGTTGAAGATGAGTACTGAGCGCTTATGGAAATGCCCAGAATGCAGTGATGTCGGTTCTTGACTCAACTCAACTGAAAAGGGGGGGGGGGGAAGGGTGGAACACATGACCAACGCGGCGCCATTTATGCATGCTGGCCACTATGGTACTGCAGCACCCCTTTCATTCATAAATTAATAATCATTGTTTGACTTTAATTCATGAATGGTAATATACTCGTATTAGCTTTGTGATCTGTAATTTCTGTTCACTTGGCCATTGGTTTATGTAAGATACGTACATTTGTGTGCTAGTTGTTTCTCAGAACTATCTTAACATATCTTCTGTTTTGTTTTATATGAACATCGCAATTGTCAGTGAGCCTGTTGGGTGTGGTGTGTTTGATTTTCAGTGTTGTACAGCTACCGTTGGTTAAGGCAACACGGTGTGATAACAATTCACCTTTACTGGTTTCTTCTTCGTACACCTCCAGACGTCAACAATGATTGTATGCACGAAAGCAGTAGTTAACCTGAGTTTGTTGACAGCCCCATAGAGTTTATCTTCAAACATAGCAGGCGTAGGACAAAATAGTTTTCTCTGATCTTCTTGAGTTGAAGCACTCTCGCAACAAATGTGTAGCTGATGATTTACAAATATCACAATTATATTCATCAACAAATGTGTAGCTGGTGTTTTACAAATACCACAATTATATTAATCAACAAATGTGTAGCTGATGATTTACAAGAACCACTCTGCATTAATCAACAAATGTGTAGCTAATATTTTTCAATACCAGAGTTGCATTCATCAACAAATGTGTTTGCTGGTGTTTTACAAATACCAGTTTATTCATCAATAAATGTGTAGCTGATGTTTTATAAATACCAGTTTTATTCATCAACGAATGTGTAGCTGGTGTTTTACAAACACCAGTTTTATTCACCAACAAGTGTGTAGCTGATATTTTACAAATACCGCAGTTACATTCATCAACAAATGTATAGCTGGTATTTTACAAATACCACAAGTTATATTCATCAACACATGTGTAGCTGATATTTTACAAATACCACAGTTACATTTATCTGTATCTAATATCTTTAGTTTATGAAACATGTAACAGACACTGGGGCTCAGAGGATAGTGAGGCGCGCAGTTTCACACTTCCCCGACATTCCGAGTCGAAGGTTCGAAAACAGTCGCCAGCGATTTGGAAGCAGACCGCTTCGCATTGATTTCGACGGTTCCAGGAGCCAGCCGTTCTGAAAGCAATGGTAAACTACTGAACTGTCTAATAAATCACAAAAAGCCAATAAATGACGAATTTAATTGCAACGTTCTGCTAAAATACACTAAGTAACGTTAAACATATGGTATTTCAGCCATATTTGTTCTATGCTGAGTCAGGTTTCATCACAGCCGAAAGCATGATGGATTTCTTAGACAGACAGAACATCTGTATCTTGTGATCGGTAAATGCTATGAGCGTACGTGACATGGAAACTATATTAATTTACAGAAACAGATTCAAGGACAAGTAAGGTAAGTACTTTAACTTATTTTTTTATCGCTATTTTATGTGACGATCTGTGCAGTGCTAAACTGTCACAGTAATCCTACAGTATCTTCTTATTGGTACTTTACAACACACACACCCACACCTACACACACACACACACACACGCACATAAACACACACACACGCATGCATACATGTACACACACACACACACACTCACACACACACACACACACACACACACATATATATATATATATATATATATATATATATATATATATATATATATATATATATATATATATATATATATATATATATATATATATATATATATATCAGCTACCTAGGGACAATTATAACATTAGATGGAAAATATGGAAAATGCACAACAGAGATTAAGAACAGAATAGGGTAAGCAAAAGCTGCATTTCAGAAAAAGAAAAATATATTATGCCATAAGTCGCTATCATTGAATGTAAGAAAGAGAGTGCTGAAGTGCTATATAAAACCTCTTTTGCTTATGGCAGTGAATCTTGGAATGAAATCAACACACTAGGAAGAACTTGAAGGCAAAAGAGATGTGGTTCCAGAGACGAATGGGGCGAATTCGTTGGACTGATAGTGTTGAGTTGAGTTGTACCGACATCATTGCACTCAGGACATTCCCATAAGTGCTCAGTCCCCTCGTTCAACAGCCAGCGAAGAGTCATACTACTAATCGTTCCCACCGCTATCTCATTAAAAGTTCTCTTGGTCTTCCCTCTCAGTTTTGAGATTCTTCCAGAACCCCTGCCGATCCCCCGCAATCTCATTCTTTCCATATATGGGTTCTCAATCTGTTCCTCCACCTTCTCCACCTGGTCCCACAAGCACACGACCACCTCCCCTTTGTCCATAGGCAAACTACCACCAAGAGGTGCATTCTCTGCTAGCCTAACAGCCTGTTCATTCCCCCGTACCTTCGCAGGGCCAGGGCAAAATATCCATACAATTCTCACAATCTGTGACCTCTGAAGCGATGAGAGCCATTCCACATGAAACATTCCTTTCTCCACCTTGCTAAGCATACTATTTGAATCCGTAATAAATACAACGTGTGTTACAGTAGCCTCCTATAGCCACCGAAATGCCGCTGTTACTGCCTCCACCTCCATTCTCTTGCTGGAGGTCGTAGTCTCATATACCAGACTCTCCTTTTTTAAGACTCGTCCATTAGTCTTTGCAATAAATCCCCCAGTCACTACGCCTGTTTCTCACTACTGACCCACCGATGTAGATGACTATGTCACCTTGATGTGTGTTGCTCTGGATCAGCTGTTACACTTCAAACTCAGTGCCGCCCGCTGCCCATTCTCTGCACTCACGACCCAGTGTTATTATTATATTGTGCCAGTCCGTCATGTCTTCGGAACTTCAACCCACTCTCTTTCACGGTTGATGGTCTCAAGATCACACACTTGACGTATAGAAAGTTCTGCCTGTGCCATCCAGGACCTGCCTCGTACTGATAATCTCTTATAGACAGTGGTCATTAGTTGCTGATAGAGTAACTAACGACCACTGCCTGTAAGACGTCGCGTGTTCGTCGCCATCGTGGGTAGTTGCGAGTGCTATCAAGACAAGTAGCCTGAACAAGTCAAAAAGCCTGATACGGGGGAAAATGGCACGTGACAAGAACACCAACACACACGTGGCAACCAAGATGTGCAGCGTAGGAGCCGACAAGAAGAAGAACGTGGAGAGCCTGCCTGTGAGCTGTAACAAAGAACCTGAAACTACAGCTACTACTGAAGCTACCATGAGGGAGAAGATCGACAGCCCACCACAGACAAGAACAGACAAACCTACTGAGAAGCAGAGAGAGGAGAAAGACACCAGAGTCGGAAACATTGACTCATCGACAATCAAGTGGGTTATCAAGCGTATCCAAGTGGAGCTATCTGACGAAGAAATCCTGAAGCAGCTACGAGAAGAGAATCTCCACACCCGATTCTTGAAAACGGGGCGGCTCCTCACCTACTCCAAGATTCCCACAACCTTGGCGGTGGTGACAACAGAGGACAGCGAGATGCCGATCACAGTATCAATCAACAAGAGAATGCAGCAGCCAGAGAGATTCATCCCAAGGATCACCTAATGTTCCAGATGTCAGAGGGCCGGTCACAGCAGAGCAGCATGTCGCAGTAAGACGGAAATCTGCCGGTACTGCGCCGATTAGCACGCCTTCAAGGAGTGTCCGCTGGCCAAGCTGGACACTGACTTCCGAGCACCCAACAACAAACGAAAGTGCGCCAACTGCCTGGGCAAGTATGGGGCAAGATACTTGGGCTGTCCGTACCCGCAACGACACAGACGCCTTAAAGATCGCAATTATCACAAAGACACCATTCGGAGGAAAAAATCGAAAGGCAGCAGCAACTCAAACTCGAAAGTGAAAACAGGCGCAAGGAGGAAAATGGAAACGTAGAAAAGCTCCTACAGAAAATACACAAAATATGAGGCAAAAACACCAAATAAAAAGTCCTTATAAGGACTGCAACCAGTCAAGCCAGACGAGCCAGGAGCCTTCACTAACAAAAGATACCACAAAAGGAGACGAGCACAAAGGATAGCCGCCGACCAACCCCCAGCTGACGTCACAGACACAAATCAACATAACCATTCCGAGATAGGACTAACTCGTAAGAGCGCACAAGACAAGAATTAGGGTGAATGAACCCACAAAACCATGGACCTCAACAATAACCACAGCTGAGGAGGCAGTTTGAACGAGGCCGAATTTGGAATTTTTGTTTTGAAAATTAGAATTGAAATTGGACTGCCTGTAAGACACTAATGAAACTATAACATTATATACAACAATAAGAACGAGACAAACAGCTTTCTTTGGTCATGTTATGAGAAGAGAAGCGCTGTAGAGCATCGTGACAACTGGAAAGATCAAGGTGAAGAGAGACAAAGGCGGACCAAGAGAAATGATGCTGGATGGATTTAGACGGTGGCAAGGGGGAATATCATCAGCAGAGTTGATCCAGAAGACAAAAGACCGCGATCTGCGGAGATGCATGAACGCCTACGTCAGCTGACAAGGCATTTAATTATGATGATGATGATGATATATATATATATATATATGTGTGTGTGTCGCCTGTCTGTCCGGGGCTCATGGGTTTGATACATTAACGGTAATTTCATTAAGAGAGAGAACATAGTAATTTCATTATCAGAGAGAACACAGTAATTTCATTATGAGTGAGAGAGAGAGAATGCATTAATTTTATTATGAGAGAGAATACAGTATTTTCAGTATGAGAGAAGGAGAGAGAGAGAGAGAGAAGAGAGAGAGAGAGAGAGAGAGAGAGAGAGAGAGAGAGAGAGAGAGAGAGAGAGAGAAGAGAGAGAGAGAGAGAGAAAGAGAGAGAGAGAGAGAGAAATAATACAGTAATTTCATTATGAGAGAGAGAGAAATATAACATATAATTTCATTATAAATAAGAGAGCGAACACAGTAATTTTATTATGAGAGAGAACACAGTAATTTCATTATGAGAGAGAGAGAGAGAGAGAGAGAGAGAGAGAGAGAGAGAGAGAGAGAGAGAGAGAGAGACAGAGACAGAGAGAGACAGAGAGAGAGACAGAGAGAGAGACAGAGACAGAGACAGAGAGAGAGAGACAGAGAGAGAGAGAGAGAGAGAGAGAGAGAGAGAACACAGTAATTTCGTTATGAGAGAGAACAATCTTGCACTAAATTCTTTTTCTGATCTCTCTCTCTAGCGCCCGTGCTCGCAACCAACCTACCCACGCACCTACCCACGCACCTTTTTACCTACCTGCATACATACAACAACAAAAAAATAAAAGAATATTTTGCTTTCACGAAACAATATATGACAACATAAGTTTAAAAAATTAGTTGGACATCGCAATCAACCCTGGCATGTATAGGTAGTTTGTGGTTTACAGGCAATTGTTACATTAAATAATGTGCCATTGCCTTATGAACTACCGACTATCATACCATATACATTAATACAAAGCAATCTGCTTCCTGATCGCCCGCGACTGATTTTGAATCCTCGACTGTTATGTCGGAGAATTGTTAAACTGCGCGCACTGATCCCTCAGTCACAGGTATAGAACAGAAACGTACGTACGTAGGACTTCAAATGAAAAGCTTAACTGTTGTGTGTGTGCGCGCGTGTGTGTGTGCGCGTGTGTGTGTGTGCGCGCGCGTATGTATGTATGTATGTATGTATGTATGTATGTATGTATGTGTGTGTGTGTGTGTGTGTGTGTGTGTGTGTGTGTGTGTGTGTGTGTGTGTGGTGTGTGAATATATTCTGAAAAAGTCAAGAACAAATGTATCATTTTTCTATGCATTCACCACTACGTTCAATGCAAGTCCTCCTGCGCCGATAAAATGCTTGGATCCCTGTAGAAACAATTTACCTTAGTCGCGTGCGTAACCACTCATGCACAACCTGCTGTACATCTTCATCTAACCAAAAAATCCAACTCCACCCATACACTTGCTGGACTGACACGCATGCATCACCATACTTGACCTTCATTCGTTGATGAATTTCTATAGATTTCACCCTTCACTAAACAAAACACGCTGCTCCCCTTTAGTGCATGTCAAAAGTGGGGCGACCACCTTTAAACTGTCATTATGACGTCGCCGTGCACCTCTGCATCGTAATGTCACTGCTTAACACTCTTGACATTCTTAATAACAATATTGACAGGTTACAAGAAAATGGCATGATTATTGTAATTTCTGTCACACTTTTAAGGATTTGATTTGAAACCTCTTCGTAATTCGTAAAGTGCCTCTGCGATAATTTCGCTCACTCACTTTCACTTTCACTCATTCCTAAACGCCGAGACTACTACCAGTTATGATGTTAATATCGTTTTTAAAACCAGGGGAAAGATTAACGTTTAATTGATGATATTATATTATGAACCATGATAAATGTATTCAATTATATACAAATGAATAATTATATTGACTGATAGCTTGCCATCTTGACAGACGATAGTTTGTAAAATGCAGTTATACATCTCCATAGCACAAAGCCAGGGCTGAATATAGAGACCATGTGTTTCCCATGCAGCATGATCCCTATCTCGGCCTGCCTAGTTTACTCCAGAGGAAAGGGAACACCACAAGACAAGCTGCAGAAACTGCCGGATCAGCAAAGCAATGCTCTAACTGTCAACCTGTTGGAGCTTTAATCTTGGACCAATTGCCGACCAAGATTTAAGGCCTGTACTGCCATGCCATTTAGTCTTTAGGTTGCATTCCTCGCACTAGGGTAAGGCCAATTGCGCTCCTCCGCCCGAAACTATTTGCACAATGTGGGCTGTCGGATTTGGTGAGCGGCGCCCAACATTCGGCTGCTGACAGAAAGCAGGGAGGGGGGGGGGGGGCGCACTGTCTACTGTCATATGGTATTTCACTCATATCTGACCATCTCCTGGCATAGTTATCTATATATAATATATGACAAACAGTATATGCAGAAGAATATGTCTTACTTCATAGAAACAAAGACAATCAAATACAGAGGTTCTAGAAAAACTGGGGATGAAAAGAGAGTTGATGAAAGAAAAAAAAAATAGAGGCAAGTGAAATATTTTGGTCACGTTAAAAGATACAACACATGTATAAAAATTATACTGAAGTGTAAGGTCGAAGACAAGCGAGCAAGAGGTAGACAACGATACAAGTGGGAAGATTACATCAAGAGATGGACTAACAGTCTGACATCATGTACAATCACTGCGAGAGACAGACAGTGTTGGACACTTATTGCAGCCAACCTTCATTGTAGAGATGGCATTTGATTGATAGAATCAGTATGAACATTCACAACTATATGATACATAGTACTTCATTCCATATAGTTTACAAATCAATATAACATATGTTGAAAAATGATATCCGTAATGAAGTATATACCAAAAGAATATTTAACTATATATAATATATGAAAATCAAAATAGACACTGACAAATATACGATAAACAAAATATAATTACATTATATAATACAAACATTATAAATTAATGTAACATTGTTGAAAAAAAAAAAACAAACCAACGATGTCTATAAACATTCGATACAAAAAAGAATGCTAAACTATGTGCAACCTAAGTACAGTATAACCTAATTATAACACAGGAGTCTTGAACTAGATATTGAAAAGCTGAGTTAAGTTGAGTCAAGAACCTACGTCATTCAGGACATTCCCATACGTGCTCCGTCCTCATCTACAACAGCCAGCGAAGAGTCTTACTACTAATGATACCTGTTAGTTAGTTGCATATCCTTTACAGGGTGTCGCAGTCAACACCAGCATTTTTTGCTGTTGTGTTCTCTTGGCAAGTTTGCTTTCAGTAGTTTACCATTGCTTTCTGAAGGACCAGTACTCAAACCATTTAGTAAAAAACCAACACAATGCGGTCTGCTGCCAAATAGCCCAAGCTGTGTTTCGAACGCGGTTATACGGGATTACGAACTGCGTCCGTCATCCCTTCGCCACGGAGCAGGTAATGGTACCGGTAGCAGTCTGATTATGAATCCGTCTGGCCTTTCCTCAGAATCCAGAGTGACGGTCAGATCCTCTAGTCTCTCCCTGCTGCACCATTCTTTCCAGGCCGTGATGATCTATCTGTTCTTCTGCACTATACACAAGATTCCAAAGGGACACGACCACATCTGCCTTATCATGCATCAATACCCCACCAAGTGATGCAGTCCCAGTCAATCTGTCCGCCTGCTCGTTTCCCACCATACCAGCGTGTCCTGGCGGAAAATCCAACAACGTTCTATATTTGTGATTGTTGAATTGAAGCTTGCACTCAGCTAGAAGCATGCTTGTATTCACCTTTCAAACAATACTTTGTGAGTTCGTTACAATCACGACATGTGTCTGCTGTTTGTCCTTCAGCCAGCGGAACGCCGTCGTGATTGCCTCCACCTCCATTCTCAGACTAGATTTTCTGGTATCATATGCCAGGCTCTCCTGCACCAAACACCGTCCACCAGCCTTCGTCACGAACCCCTAGGAACTTCTTTAACCTCTTAACACCGAACCATCCGCGTAGATCATTGAATAGCCTGGTCGAGAAGTGTCATGGACCAATGTTGTACCACCCATTCAGTGCAGCCTGCCGGCCGATCACAGCATTCTCTATGCAATTTTATTTTGACCGAGCACAAATCTGATTTTTCCTCTGGTATTTTGACCCACTCCTCCCCTCCCCAATGTTCTCAAGCATGCACACGTCTATGATTGTGACCTCTGTCTGAGCCATCCATGATTTCCCCCTGATCAGTCTGTGGCCCTTAACTGTATCCAATTCTTCATGCAGGGGGTGTTCCATGTCTGCAGCCACTCGGAGATATGAGACATAGCCTACAGCACATTGAGACTGTCTGCAATCATGGGTAAGACTAGGATGTTTCGCATACACACTACTGGCGTGTATCACCCACATAGCTTCATTCTGTATGCGCTCTAGTTTCACCAGCTGACTCTTTGACACCGTGAGAAGTCCAAACCCATACTCAAATACTGAGATAGTGACGTGGTGATAAAGTATGAACAACATTGTTTGCTCCATGTCCATTGCTGCCATGACCTTCAGCGCAACGAATCCCTTCTTAGATCTCATAACAGCCACCTCCACATAATCCCTGAATCACAGGCTTCTGTAGAAGGTGATTCCTAGGCACCACAGTGTGCACTCTCTGTTAACATTTCTGCCATTTATTGTAAGACTTGGGACGCCGACCTTACCAATTCTATTGTCCAGAGAGCACCATAACACAGATGCCGAAGAAAGATTTTAGACAGTTAACATTAATTTTATTATTAAAGAGAAAAATCCTACGCCAAATGCCTAACAGTTAAAAATGTGTAATGTATTGAGTAAACAATGAATGTACCGTGAGAGTTTTTGCAGCAATTTGAGTTAAAGACATAAAAATATTACTCTCATCTTCATTTTCATTTCAATCGTAACTTATCTACATATGACTACAACCAGGAGTAAAAGGATATTTTAATTTCACGAAACAATTTCTCTCTCTCCGCAACATCAATACATCATTGTCGTCTGGGAAAGTCTGAAGGGGTCTTCTGTTACAAGATTACCAACCTGTGAGGTCACATAATTCCCCGACTCCATCCGTTCCCATCAATGCAGTTTCTTGGGTGACCTAATTATTATATAATGAATATTTAAGTAACAGGCGTTAATTTGGCACGTGTATAATTTGATTCGTGCATGTATTACTTCAGGTTTTCAGGAAATGCTAACAAGATTAGCCAGCGGCCAGAGAGTTCTACATAAGAATATCGGGATACAAGGTTAGAGGACGACCCGGGAAACGATGGCTAGATGAAGTAACAGAGACAGTGAAGAAATAAAACAAGACAACACAAGCACAAAAACTAGCGAACAATATGCAAGTTTTAGCTACTTCCTCTCCGCTACGCGTCAACGCACAAGCAATAGGATCATAGAAGGAGGAGGAGGAGGAGAGGAGTAGGAAGAAGAAGAAGAAGAAGAAGAAGAAGAAGAAGAAGAAGAGGAAGAGAAAGAAGAAGAAGAGGAAGAAGAAGAGGAGGAGGAAGAAGAAGAGGAAGAAGAGGAAGACGAAGAAGAAGAAGAAGAAGAAGAAGAAGAAGAAGAAGAAGAAGAAGAAAAAGAAGAAGAAGAAGAAGAAGGAGGAGGAGGGGAAGGAGAAGGAGAAGAACACACTAGTTGATTGTTGGAAAGTGGGGGAGGGGGGGGGGTTAATTCGTGGAGCTAACTGGGAGTGTATAGGGGTTTTGAATGTCGGCTAATGTTGAGTTACATCAAACCTTGGAGGATCTGACGAGGTCTCTGGAGTAAGCTAAATTAGGAGACTGCAAGGATGTTGTTCTGTCTGTCTGTCTGTCTGTCTGTCTGTCTGTCTGTCTGTCTGTCTGTCTGTCCTGTCTGTCTGTCTGTCTCTCTGTCTGTCTTTCGTTCGGTCGGTCGGTCGGGCGGGCTGGCGGGCGGTGGATGGGTGGGTGGGTGGGTGTTTCGGTCGGTGGGTGGGTCGCTGGGTGGTACCGTGGTTCGGTGGGTCGGTGGGTCGTTCGGTCGGTCGGTCTGTCGGTCGGTTGTTGGGTCGGTCGGTGAGTCGGTCGATCGGTCGGTCCGTCGGTCCCTCGGTCCGCGTTCGGTCAGTCGGCTGGCCGGCCGGCCGGCCGGCCGTCCGTCCGCCCGTCCGTCCGTCTGTCTGTCTGTCTGTATTTATTTATTTTGCCAGCCTGCCTGCCTACCTACCTACCTACCTACCTACCTACCTACCTACCTACCTCCTACCTACCTACATACCTACATTCTGCATACCTACCTACCTATATAACCACCAACCTACCTACCTAACCACCTACCTACATACCTACCTAACCACCTACTTACCTACTTACTTAACCACATACTTACCTACATACCTAAACACCTACCTTCTTACCTAATCACATACTTACCTACCTACCCAACCTCCTACCTACCTATCTGCTTACATACTTTCTGTCTGTCTGTCTGTCTGTCTGTCTGTCTGTCTGTCTGTCTGTCTGTCTGTCTGTCTGTCTGTCTGTCTGTCTAAGCTACCTAGAGATAAAGAGATTGACATAGCGAGAGCAAGAGATAGAGAGAGAGAGAGAGAGAGAGAGAGAGCTAGAGAGAGAGAGAGAGAGAGAGAGAGAGAGAGAGAGAGCGATAGGTAGAGATAGAGTTATAGGCATAGACAGGGAGACAAATAACATAGCAAGTGTGTTTAAGAGAGAGGTTAAGTGAGAATGGTAGAGATATTTATAGAGAGAAAAATAGATACAGTGATACGTACATATATAACAATTCAAAGAGATACATACTTACATCATTTACGTAAACTCTAAGAAATCTATTCTAAGATAGATAGGTAGACAGACAGACAGACAGACAGACAGACAGACAGACAGACAGACAGACAGACAGACAGAAAAATAGACAGATAGGCGGACGGATGGACAAACGGAAGGTTAATTGGATGGCAGGACGGCGAAACGGTTGCAGAGCGGGATAGCGAGAGAGGGGAAGAGAGGAAGATGGGAAAGAGAGAAAGAGAGAAAGAAAGAATAAGAGAGAGAGGAAGGAGAGGAGTACAAAAGAGAGGAAGAAAGAGAGAGGAAGAAAGAGAGAGGAAGAAAGAGAGAGGAAGAGAGAGAGAAAAAGGAAGAGAGAGAGGACGAGAGAGATGAAGAGACAGAGGAAGAGAGAAGAGAGAGAGAGAGAGAGAGAGAGAGAGAGAGAGAGAAGATAGAGAGAGAGGAAGAAAGAGTGGGAGAGAGAGAAGGAAAAGAGAAAGGAAAGATCGGAAGAAAGAGAGGATATAGAGGAAGGGAGAGAGAGAAAGAGAGAGGAAGAGAGAGAGAGGACGAGCGAGAGAACGAACGAACGAACGAACAGACTTTATTTTCAAAGGGTAACAAATTGGGCACGCAGGCCCGTCTTACATTCGGCCCTTCCAATCACTCATCTTTCTTTCATCAACAGTGCATAGGAAAAAAACATTGTCACGTGAATTTTGTAAACATAAACAATGCATATTACTATGTTATGAGACACATCCACCACCCACCCACACATCCCCCATTCACTCCAACTCACCCACCCAACCACACACACATACAATACATTCCCCCACCCATCCACCACATCCCTACACCTACACATCTCCCCGCCCACACACACCTCTCACCCACCACACATCCCATCCACCCACACCCCAAGCACACATACATTCAATAACCCACACATCCCCCACCTACACACATCTCCCCACCCACTCACATATCCTCTACCCGTCCCATTTCCCACCAACAATCACTCATCCAATATCCTCCTCCACCTACACACCTCCAACCACTCAACCAAACACATAGTCCTCAGCCACACACACATCTCCCCGTCAACTCACATATTCCGCACCTACCCACACACAAATTCCGCACTCACCCACATAATCTCCCATCTCCCCCAGCCCACTCACAGATCCCGAGCCCACACCTGCAAACATCCCCCACCATCTCCTAACCTGCACACACTCACCCACCCACATATCCTCTACCCACCCACACATCCTCTACCCACCCATCCCCCAACCAACATCCCTTAACCACACACCCTTACTCATATACAATCACCCACCCACACATCCTCTACCCAACCACACATCCTCCACCCAACCACACATCCTCCATCCACCCATTCCCCCAGCCACACATCCCTTAACCACACACCCCTACCCATATACACACACATCCCCACCCACGCACAATCTCCCCACCCATACAAACATCCCTCACACACATCCCCACCCACCAACACATTCCCCATTCACAATCACACACCTCCCATCCACGCACACACAACCCATACATTCATCCCCTCACACATCCCTAGACACACGTACTTATCCCTCAACCACTAACACCCACACATCCCTTACCCACTCATCAACACATACATCTCCTATCTACCCACCCACACTCACACATCCTAACCACCCATCCCCCACCCTCACACACATCCTTCACCCACCCACAAACCCAACCACACCTGCACCCATCCACACAACCATCATTTATCCACACCCAGCTCCCCTCCCACACAATACCACACCCACACACATCCCAAAGACACATTCTTCACCCACACACACATCTATCCACACATCTCTTACCCATCCACACATCCCTCAACTACAATCACCCTCACTACCCACACATACATCCTCCATCCAGCCACACACACCCCCACCCAGCCAGACATATCCCCCACCCACACACACATCTCCAAATCCATCACCCACACCCATCACGCACCCTTCCCCAACCCACACACATCCCCCACACACATTCACCCACACATCTCTCACCCACACACACTCCCCACCCATCCTCCCAAACATCCCACACCCATACACATCCCTCACCCACACACACATCCCCAAACCCACAACCACCCCCACCTGCACACATCTGCCACCCACCACATATCTCCCCATCCACACATATACCCCCACCCATCCCATAACCCACCATCGAGAAAGAGAGAGAGGTAGGTAGAGAGAGGAAGAGGGAGAGAGGTAGAGAGGGAGAGAGAATAGAGTGATGGAGAGGAGAGAAAGAAAGAAAGAAAGAAAGAAGAGAGAGAGAGAGAGAGAGAGAGAGAGAGAGAGAGAGAGAGAGAGAGAGAGAGAGAGAGAGAGACATAAAGGTTATTTTCTAATCTGTCAGATTCTTGCAATTCCTGCAGTGGGAACTCGAAAAGCGAACGAATCTTCTCGAAGCTAGAGAAAACGAGGATTGGAAAAACAAAAACACCGCCAAGAGATTCCCGAACAGACAATGGTAATGACCAAAGCACTCCCAAAAATAGCAGAGACGTCCGCGTCATCACCACTCACAGAAGCCATAGAAGTAAGGAACATTGAAAGCCTTTGAGCCTCTGAGTATGTAGGAAAGGAGGGTGAAAAAAACAAGGGGTGGCGGAGGTGGAGGGGTATATTTTTGTGTGTGTCGAACTGGTTGTATTCCTGGTAACTTTTATAATTGGAAGACATTTTTACTTCCTGGTGCCTTCTTGAGGGATGAATATTCAGAAAGTTGATATCAATTTGACAGTGATTCTCAGACTAATTCAATCAAGGACCGTTATGTGAATTTCTAAGCGCACACAGTGTACATTGATAACGCTAAGCTACAAATGACGCCTCCCTGTTTTTAAACCAATGTGTTAGTTAGTTAGTTAGCTAGCTAGTTAGCTAGTTAGTTAGTTAGTTAGTTAGTTAATTAGTTAGTTAGTTAGTCAGTTAGTTAGTTAGTTAGTTAGTTAGTGGGACGCAGAGGTGTTTCCAAGGCACCAGGGTCGGGTTATATACTGGCCAAGACCTATTGACGCGTCCTCGTCGAGCGTCCTGGGCAACAGGTCCCTTCGGATCCTGGCTAAAGTTAGTAGGATCGCCGATTCCTCCGAAGTCGGAGAGTGTCTGCCTGTACGGCGAGGAACCACCAGTCTGCACACCAATAAGCCAGACATGGGACAACGGATACTCACGCAAACCTTAGGTCCTGTATGACATCACACTGATGTTGGACAACAGGACGCCTTCATCCGACATACAGGACTTCGCGTTGGAGCTCAAGCCAACGAACACAAGCAAGCAAGCAAGCAAGCAAGCAGTTAGTTAGTTAGTTAGTTAGTTAGTTAGTTAGTTAGTTAGTCGAAAAATCATCCTCATTGCACAAAAAGTCCATAATTTTGAAACAATGTTTTCCTGTAGTGAATTTGAATAACGAAGGCATACATAATAGACTGCACAATATATTGCCTGACACATTTCGCTGTACCGCGTCAGATACATACTGCAGGAACCACACGGTAGAGGGTCCAACCCCTACAACCGCCAGTTGGACTAAAATGTAAACTTTTCGTACTTGACTTGGGGACTAAACTACAAGTACCTCTGAGGTCGGAGTGGGTTCGCATGATGGCGAGAAACACTGGTAATAGGGAAACCTAATCAACACGCAAAATTCAGTCTATAGTCTGTCCGGAAATTAATGCCGTCATTCACGATCAATTATTTTGAAAACTGTCTGTTGCATCGTTATGACATTTTTCCAGCCGTCTTATATTTACCCCCACCCAAGGAATATGTCTTTGAAAGGTCCAAAAACAACTTAAATCATTGAAAGCGGCGACATTCCTTTGATCTTTTGCTGAACAACTAGTGATTTCTCGCTAACGAAGTTATTTTTACGGTAATGTGAGACATGTCAATTCTGTTGACACACAAAGGCGTATCCGGATTCGTATGAGAGTGGGTGCAATGAAAGAATTAGCTTAAAATCGACAGGGTCGGCTGCATTGCACCGGGTGTTTATCCCATATGGCTCAGTTTCTTTCCGCAGCGCGGAAAGCGTCGCACAAAGCACGAACTCCGTAGCTCCAGCGACAACCCTCGGGAGTCTCCGAAAAAATGCACTCGTGAAATGAAGGACGCGGCCCGGAATCGAACATACAACCTTCGGAGCCCGAGTCAGACGGCCTGACCACTTCACCACGGAGAATCCCGAGAGGGGTGCAATGTGTAATATTAGTGAAGACAGAGAATTTACAGAGGCACGGGGTAAATAATTTGTAAATTAACAGGAAAGTAGAAGGAATATATTTCTTACCTTATTTTTCATTGCCTTCTTGTTTCTTCAGCTTGTGCTGATGCTGTAATATTTAGGGCCTGCAATTCGTCTGAATAGTTGGAGCAAAATATCCCAGTAAGTGTGTACGTAGATTAAGTATTGCGATCTGTTCATACCTTAATCTGTGTCGGACGATTCCAGTAGGTTGATGATTGCTCTCGGTTGCATAAAATTCAATCCATCCTTTCTCCAATAGTCCTCTTCCTCTTTCAACACATGGTCCTGACGTTTTTTCCAGTAACTTTTATCAATATGTAATAGCAGACAGACAGACAGACAGACAGACAGAAAGGTAGGTAGGTAGGTAGGTAGGTAGGTAGGCAGAAAGGTAGGTAGGTGGGTGGGTGGATGGCTGGCTGGCTGATTGACTTTGAGTCGGTCGGTCGGTGGGTCGGTCGGTGGGTCGGTCGGTCGGCCGGCGGGCAGGCAGGCAGGCAGGTAGATAGATTAGATAGATATATAGATAGCCAGCTAGCCAGTTAGCCAGCTAGCCAGCTAGCTAGATAGATAGATAGATAGATAGATAGATAGATAGATAGATAGATAGAAAGATAAATAGATAGATAGATAGATAGATAGATAGATAGATAGATAGATAGATAGATAGATAGATAGATAGATAGATTGATAGATAGATAGAAAGATAGATATCGGTAGGTCGGTCGGTCGGTCGGTCGGCCGGCAGGCAGGCAGGCAGGCAGGTAGATAGATTAGATAGATAGATAGATAGATAGATAGCCAGCTAGCCAGATAGATAGATAGATAGATAGAAAGATAGATAGATAGATAGATAGATAGATAGATACATAGATAGATAGATAGATAGATAGATAGATAGATAGATAGATAATAGATCGATCCCCGCCAGGAGCCGGGCCGAGCCAGCTAGTTTATTTATATAATCACGTTTCATGAAAGAACCCACAGTTTGACGACACTTATGAACCTACCCCATATAAATTCCCTCAGTCTGCCAAAAGCAAAACCGCGCAGACAAATTTCAAAAATTTGGTGGTGTGTCTTGTTGAAACGGTAATACTCTTAAAATGATGGAATGAGTGCGGGGGCAAAAAAATATATACCGCATATAACCAAACATTGAAATCTTCTGTACAATCTCCAGAACAAAAATTTTTTGTTGGGTGGACATAATTATAAGGTTATATACTAAATCTCATCATTTTCCCTCAATTGGTTACTGAGATATTGAATTTTATATTGAGGCAAAAAAAAAAAAAAACCACACACACTATAGTACTAGAAATAGTGTGTAAGACTCCTTAAGTTGAAAGCGATCGAGCGAAAAAAAGCAATTTGAGAAAGTACGTGACATTGGAATAGAGAGAAAGAGAGAAAACGTCCACAAAGCTCCAGCGATGACCCCCAGGTGTCTCCGAAAAAAATGCACTTGTAAACTGAGGGCAGACAGACCAGATAAGACCAGACCAGACCTTTATAAGGATAGTATACTGGACTCAGGATAAGGAGCGTATACTGCACCCACGATAAGGAGCGTATACTGAACCCACGATAAGGATCGTATACTGCACCCACGATAAGGATCGTGTACTGATTAGAATCGTATATTGCACCCAAGATAAGGATCGTATACTGAACCCACGATAAGGATCGTGTACTAGACTTAGGATAAGGATCGTATACTGGACTCAGGATAAGGAACGTTTACTGGACCAAAAATATGTATCGTATACTGCACCCAAGTTAACGATAGTATACTGCACCCAAGACAAGGACCGTATACTGCACCCAAGATATGGATCTTATACTGTACCCAAGATAAGGATCGTATACTGAACTAACTATTTTACATGTTACATACACATAGAATAAACAACAACAACTATGTCAAATGAATGTTGTGAGTATAGACAATGCATATTGCCATGTTACGAGACAGGCAGGCAGCCATGCACACATACACATCACGCGCATAAACACATTCATACATACATGATACATACTTACATCATTTACGCAAACTATAAGAAATCTATTCTAAGACAGACAGACAGACATAAAAAAGACAGGCAGACAGACAGACAGACAGACAGACAGACAGACAGACAGACAGAAAGACAGACAGACAGGCAGGCTGGCAGACAGGCAGGCAGGCAGGCAGACAGACAGACAGAAAGAACGAACCAACTAACGAAAATCTTTATTTTCAAGGGGTTAAGAACTGGGCACGCAGGCCCGTCTCACATTCTGCCCTTCTTCTCTATTTCCCCTCATACATTCTTTCATTCAACATCACTTATGAAGCAAATTTTTGACAACAAAAGAACAATACGCATTAAAATGCATGAAAAATAATCAATAACAAATGACTCACTGAGGCAATGTTTAACGTGGGCATTATAAATACCTAAGGAAGGTGTAACGTGCCATACACATAAGAATGTTTTTTGTGTGGCTAGTTGTCGTTTGAGATAATTTACCATTATTATTGTCTTTTTTGTTTTTGTTTATGAGGCAATGTAGTCTACACTGAGGTAGTGTTCAAACAGGTTGCGAATGTATGTATAATGATTGGTGGTGCCTGTCAGAGCCTAACATGGGATAGCTATGCAGCAACATCGTTACGACACCCGGCGGACAAGAATTGTCGGCTTTCAAGATTGTTACCTGATACGCGACCAGCGGTCAGGCTGACGACAGACGCACGCAGGCCACGTGACGCCACTAGAGGCGGTGGGCAGTTTGCGTGCTAGCCTCAGACCGAGCTGGGACCTGAGACTGGAAGGACGTGTGCGATGAAAGCAAGGCGTTTGTGTGGATCTCTGTGGTTGAAAGCCGAACGACTGTCATCTTGAGCGTCAGACTCGTGAGCTGTATTGTGGTTGTGAGCGTCGTGAGTTATATATTGTAGATTGTTGTAATTATCGTTCTGTATTTAATATGGCAATAAATCCATAGAACGTTGTGTCGTTGCGTCTTACGTCGAATCACGTTATACTTGTACTGTCTCACACGTGTTAGCTAAACGAGCCAATTCTAAGATCCTGACATGTGTGGACATTGTGGGCCCTCTTAGTCATACAACAACTAGAGGGAATAAATATATTCTAACTTTTATTGATCAATGTAGCCGCTGGCCAGAAGCTATTCCTCTAAAGAACATTACTGCCAACGACATCATGGAAGTGTTCTTCCATATCTTCTCCCGAATTGGGTTTCCAGATACTATCCAGTCTGATAGAGGCACTCAGTTTATTGCCGCATCGACCCAAGCTTTCACCAAAATGTTAGGAGTGAAGCAAGTCTTCAATAGCCCCTATCATCCTCACTCGAGCGGGATTATAGAAAAGCTTAACGGGGATCTGAAGCACATGCTTGCAAAAGTAACTCAAGATCACCCCAATAACTGGGATGTATACCTACCAGCTGTCCTTTTTGCTTATCGCGAGGTACCATATTCTAGTACCGGTTTCTCTCCTTTTGAACTAATCTATGGTGCCAAACCACGAGGCCCATTAACAATTTATCACCAAATGTTAACTGACTCTACTCCAGTACTTAAACCCATATCATCATTCTTGTATGTAACATCATTGCGTGAAAGGATTATTAAATCATGTGAAATTGCTAAAAAATGCACTTAAACTATCTGGTGCTACTTACAGACAGTACGCAGACAAAGGTAACAGGACTATAACATTGACACCTGGACAGGACGTTCTACTACTACTACCTAGTGACAGACAGCTACTGACTGATTCTTGGCAGGGACCTTTTAAAGTGACAAGACAAATCTCACCTGTAGACTACGAGATCCTAATAAAAGACAAACACAAAATATTTCACATAAATATGCTAAGACCATACCACAACAGAGACAATGAACAAGACGATACGACAGCTTGCACCGTGATAATAGATCACGAAGATGACGATTCTAGCGACGAGATTCCAACACCTACATTAGACACGACAAACTGCTTGAATGAGATCAAGATCAATCCAAACTTAAGTCAAGCAGAGACAAACAGTTGCAAACAGTTGATACAACAGTACAACACCATCTTTTCAGACAACCCAGGACAAACAGAATTAGTACAGCATCACATCACACTCACATCAAACACACCCATAAGATGCAGACCATACACAATACCATTACATTACAAAGAACAATTACATCAAGAAATCATCAACTTAGAAAAAAACAACATCATCAGACGATCCCTATCAGACTTCTCTTCACCCATGGTCATTGTACGCAAAAAGGACAACACAATACGACTGCATCGACTACAGAAAACTGAACAAAATAACTGTTTTAGATCTTGAACCAATGGCAAACACTGACGATCTTCTGACAGAACTGACTGACGCTAAGTTCTTTACGACGCTTGACATGTCTAAAGGTTACTGGCAGATAGCTGTACATGAAGACAGCAGACATCTAACAGCTTTTGCCACGCCTTGGGGACTGTACGAATGGTGCAAACTTCCATTTGGGCTAGTCAATGCCCCAGCCACATTCGTACGCATGACACGACTCCTCCTAGCTGACATTCCTAATATTATTTGCTATATCGACGACATTTGTGTCCATACAGAGACAATGACGGAACATATAAAGACACTAGAACAGACACTAGAACGTATCAGACAGCACGGACTGACAGTGAAGCCTTCAAAGGTGAGCATGGCTTACCAAGAGATATCATTTTTGGGGTACAGAATATCCAATGGCTTTGTCATGACAGACAACAAATTTGTCTCCAAAATTCTAAAACTGTCACTTCCAACGAATAAGAAACAAGTCCGCAGCTTGTTGGGACTGATCAACTATTACAGGAGTTTCATTCCTGATTTTTCAGAACTGACCGAGGTTTTTACTAATTTACTAACTAAGGATAAGCCTGAAAAAGTTGTACACGATGAATGCCTACGAAATGCATTTCATAAAGTTTTGGCATACTTTTCTGATAAGAATTCGAATAATCTCATCCTTAAATTGCCCAACATCCGTTTACCTTTCAGATTGAGAACAGATGCTAGCTCCGTTGCAATTGGGGCAGTCCTGTTGCAGGAATACAACAACATCCTGCATCCCGTTTGTTTCATATCAAGAAAACTAAGGCCTCGAGAGCGTGCATGGTCCATTCCACAATTAGAGGCACTTGCCTTAGTAGAAAGTGTGACGAAGCTATCCAGATACCTTCTAGGACGTCACTTTATCATCGAAACTGACAACAGTCCATTACGGTATATAAATGCCGGAGTACCATCCAACAATATGATTGCTCGCTGGTCCTTGAAGCTTCAAAATTACAGTTTCGAAGTTCGACATATTCCCGGCAGAATCAATACAATTGCCGATCTTTTGTCCCGTTGTCCGACCGACCCAGTAAGCAATGTCTGAGTGCACTGTGTACTAATACACTCAGACCAACACAGCCACCAATAAGTGAATTTTGTTGCTATTCACCTACTGTGTAAGGTCTATAATTGTAATTGTGATACAGTTAAAAACCGACATGTATAATATACTTATTTTAATTAAGCCATGTAATGAGTGTAGTATAATTGTGTAGTGTGTGTTAGAAAGAGAACATTATTAACTGTAAATATACACCAAGAACAGTGTCACAGACGCTTAACCACTTACCAGAAGCGAACTTTGCGGGTTAACAGTGACAGCTGTGTGTGAATTTCTTCACCGTGATATTTTAACGACGTGTGCAAATGTGGACTGAACAGTGACTTCTACACCACCTCCTCAGCAAACTTAATCCAAAATGTTCGACATTTGAACATCAGAAATAAGAACAGTCGATCATTATCCAGAAGTTGTGAACACATCGGAAATAAGAACATTCCATCATAATCCGAAAGTTGTGATACTATAACATCAGACACGAACTTTGAGAACATTTTACTATCCGTTACAAAATAAAACCGGAGCAGTTGTGTTCAGACAGTGTAGCATCAACTGAATTTTGAGTTTCGTGTGTACTTCCTGTGTAATTTGAAAAGTACACCAAAATTAGCAGACGATATACAAATATTCAAAAATTTATGACGATTGTAAAATCCTTTTGAATCTATAAAATATAATACACCAATTGGGTACTTATTTATTTTGATTAGTGTAATCTTAGAATCATATCTTGATTAATGTATTCATATCACCGACTTTTTCTCGTTAATATGAAGAAACGTCAAGCAATGACGCTAAGAAATTAAATAATTATTGTAATTTATTGTATTTCTTGAATGTCAAAATTACTTCCCTTGCATTTATGAATTACACCAAGGGCCATAAGCTGAAACATATTCATTAATGTGTTTTGTATAAATAGACATTTTGTTGCTCAAACGGCTAACACAGCGGGTAGGCGTCCACCAAGCATGGCAGAGAGCTGCCAACATTGCAAACCAACATAAGAGCTCCTGGCCAAATGAGGTCAGAGTTTGAGTGTTTAATACGACTCATATAAAGCCGTATTTCAGTCTGGCTAGATGGCTGTTGCAAAACAACCATATTATTACGTTTTTTTCAAATTGCTGCGAGGTAGATGCGAGAAGCTGGTACTACTGATCTGACTGGGTATTATTGCAATTGAGGTAACCAGCCATCAGGGGGATGAAACCTGAGTTGTGTTAAAAGGTGAACTTCATTTGTCATTTCAATGCAACTTACATTTTTCGTATATATTTCTATGCCATATATGTATTTTCATGCATAACACAGGGAAAGGGTAGTCTCTGACATGAAGTTAACACTACCCCAGTATATACATACATCATGAATGAAAGATGGCATCTTTCATTGAGGTACCCGGGGAGAATGTCAGAGCCTAACATGGGATAGCTATGCAGCAACATCGTTACGACACCCGGCGGACAAGAATTGTCGGCTGGCAAGATTGTTACCTGACACGCGACCAGCGGTCAGGCTGACGACAGACGCACGCAGGCCACGTGACGCCACTAGAGGCGGTGGGCAGTTTGCGTGCTAGCCTCAGACCGAGCTGGGACCTGAGACTGGAAGGACGTGTGCGATGAAAGCAAGGCGTTTGTGTGGATCTCTGTGGTTGAAAGCCGAACGACTGTCATCTTGAGCGTCAGACTTGTGAGCTGTATTGTGGTTGTGAGCGTCGTGAGTTATATATTGTAGATTGTTGTAATTATCGTTCTGTATTTAATATGGCAATAAATCCATAGAACGTTGTGTCGCTGCGTCTTACGTCGAATCACGTTATACTTGTACTGTCTCACACGTGTTAGCTAAACGAGCCAATTCTAAGATCCTGACAGTGCCTTTGATTTCTTGTGGAAGAATGTTCCACAACGGAGCGGCAGAGTATGCTAAGCTTGTTTTATTTAAGTCTATCCTAGGTTTAGAGACATGAAGTATATTTAGTCGTTCGCTATGTCTTGCGTTATATTTAAACAATGGCCAAAGGTAGCTTGGAGCATTTTGAAATAGAATTTTGTGAATTAGTTTAGCTTTATTAAAAAGTAGGCGTTTGTGGAGTGGCAGTAACTGAAGACGTTTATGCAGGTTAGAATTGTCGGTAAGCTTTCACCATTAATTAAACGTACTGCCTTTTTCTGGAGTGAATAAAGGCGTTTTGTTATTGATTTTGGGGCACCCATCAAAAAAAAAAAAAAAAGAAGATAGATAGATAGATAGATAGAAGAAGAAGAAAAAAAAAAAGAG
>JACEFZ010021823.1:0-67047 GCA_014155875.1 Cepaea nemoralis
TTTTTTCCCCCCTTTTTTTTTGTGAGCGCCAAACAATACTACGTGTGTTTATTTGTGTAACTGTTTCGGTGGCATCAACTGGTTCCCAAATAGATTTCCTGTGTAATACGTTCACGGAGAACGGTTGGGAAGATCACATATCAGAAGCGCGCAGTTCTCAACCTCTGAAATCAAACCCCAGTTGTGGTGTTGTGTCTACTCGACATTACCGCCTTTGATAATATATTATCCGGCTCTCTATTTCAGTAACATTTTCTAAATTGCTTTTCAATTACTTGTTTTTAAAAAAAAAAAATAGTAGGATACCTCTTGAAAAGCAAAATCCAACGGTTCCTTTCCCAAGTCTATGCGTCAATTCGAAGCCGAGATCTCAATGTGCATGTGTCAGACATTTAATGTTGTCTGAGGACTCGGGAGTCTCCGTGGCCAAGTGGCTGAGCCGCCTGCCTCGAGTTCCGAAGGTTGTGGGTTCGATTCCCGGCTACGTCGTTCTGTTCACGAGTGCGGTTTACTCGGAGATTACTGAGGGACGTCGCTGGAGCTACGGAGTTCGTGCTTTGTGCGACCTTTCGACAGAACGCCTTGTGGAAAGAGACCGAGCCATATTGGATAAAACCTGGTGCAACGAGGTCTATTTTCTTTCCCTGTCAATCATTAATATCATATGACAACAGAGGACAATACTGATTGAGCGTTGGAATGACGTTTACAAGTAAAGTAGAGACCCTCCTGCTTGACGTGACCCTCCTGTATACAGTGACCCTCCTGTTGACGTGACCCTCCTGTTTGACGTGACCCTCCTGTTTGACGTGACCCTCCTGTATGCCGTGAACCTCCTGTATACCGTGATCCTCCTGTATACAGTGACCCTCCTGTATACCGTGACCCTCCTGTATGACGTGACCCTCCTGTATACCGTGACCCTCCTGTATACCGTGATCCTCTGTATACCGTGATCCTCCTGTATACCGTGATCCGCCTGTAGTGCCGTGACCCTCCTGTATACCGTGATCCCTTCCCTGTATACCGTGACCCTCCTGTATGACCGTGACCCTCCTGTATACCGTGACCCTCCTGTATACCGTGACCCTCCTGTATGACGTGACGCTCCTGTATACCGTGACCCTCCTGTATGAGTGACACCTCCTGTATGCCGTGACTCCTCCTGTATGCCGTGATCCTCCTGTATACAGTGAGCCTCCTGTATACGTGATCCTCCTGTATACCGTGACCCTCCTGTATGACGTGACCCTCCTGTATGCCGTGATCCTCATGTATGCCGTGATCCTCCTGTATACCGTAATCCTCCTGTATACGTGACCCTCCTGTAGCCCGTGACCCTCCTATTACCGTGACCCTCCTGTATACAGTGACCCTCCTGTATACCGTGACCCTCCTGTATACCGTGACCCTCCTGTATACCGTGACCCTCCTGTATACCGTGACCCTCCTGTATACCGTGACCCTCCTGTATGACGTGACCCTCCTGTATGACGTGACCCTCCTGTATACCGTGACCCTCCTGTATGACGTGACCCTCCTGTATACCATGATCCTCCTGTATACCGTGACCCTCCTGTATACCGTGACCCTCCTGTATGACGTGACCCACCTGTATACCGTGACCCTCCTGTATGACGTGACCATCCTGTATACCGTGATCCTCCTGTATGACGTGACCCTCCTGTATACCGTGATCCTCCTGTATGACGTGACCCTCCTGTATACCGTGATCCTCCTGTATGACGTGACCCTCCTGTATACCGTGATCCTCCTGTATACCGTGACCCTCCTGTATGACGTGACCCTCCTGTATACCGTGATCCTCCTGTATGACGTGACCCTCCTGTATACCGTGATCCTCCTGTATGACGTGACCCTCCTGTATACCGTGACCCTCCTGTATACCGTGATCCTCCTGTATGACGTGACCCTCCTGTATACCGTGATCCTCCTGTATGACGTGACCCTCCTGTATACCGTGACTCTCCTGTATACCGTGACCCTCCTGTATACCGTGACCCTCCTTTATGACGTGACCCTCCTGTATACCGTGACCCTCCTGTATACCGTGACCCTCCTGTATACCGTGACCGTCCTGTATGCCGTGACCCTCCTGTATACCTTGACCCTCCTGTATACCGTGACCCTCCTGTATACCGTGACCCTCCTGTATGACGTGACCCTCCTGTATACCGTGTCCCTCCTGTATACCGTGAGGAATTGTGGGTATACAGTGCTCATCCTACAGTATTTTAGACAGTTACGCTGAATGAGTAAGTCAACAGTTAGCAAATGACTCTTTCAAACATCTTAAGGAGCATTGGACATTTGATGCGGAACCCATACATTTATAGAGCATTCCGCACTCTGCGGGTGATGGCAGTAAGACTTCGGCAGACTTTATTTCCCGCAGATATTTTATGGTACCCATTCAAGCGAGATTATAAAAATTACTACATCAGTTTCGTGTTATCATATTAACTGTTGTCCTCCTCTTCCTTCTCTCCTCCTATACGTTTTACTTTTCTGCATTATTTTATCATCATCTTTACCGGAGATCAGCATGGCCGAATGGATAAGAGCTCTTCTTAAACATCGCTGAGGTCGTGAGTTCAACTCCTACACCAATCAGGAAAGACAACAGCACTAACGCAAACAAACTTAACGGCAACAACCGGCTCAAACTCTCAGCTATTTTTAGCCATGACATAACATTTACCCCAACACAACAAACACACTGGCCCAGAAATTCTTCAAACACCGCCCTGGCAATGTTTATAACATTCTTCCTTACAACAAACCCGCCCTCGGTGTCGCCTCGGGCAACGCCTTGAGTCAAACCAGAGAATAACGTCATGGCTGCCAAACGTTGCGTCACCAGTTCCGCAAATCACTGGTCCCTCATCGGTAGGGCCTTTTAGGACTCGTCAACAGATCTGGACTAGTGCTGTCCAGCCATTTGTGATCGAGCATTGTTGTGTGCGAATATTAAAGTTGATAAGCGAGGGATGGTATTGTAAACACGTGGATCTTTCGTTGGGAGTTGTCATCGTCTGGTGATCAGATGCTCGAGTGTTACTATAATTTTAAGGTTATTTAGAGCAAGAGATTACAACGGCGGGCAGTCAGGTAAAATAAATTTTCTTTGTATGCCATATTTAGTTATTTAGTTATGCCGGTTAGCGGGGTAGGGGTATCCCCTATCAAAGGAGATGTAAGACGCCTCCTTTCCTCCGTTAGTCTACGGGACACCCTTGGGCAAGGTGGAGTACCCGTTTAGCCCCCCGATCAGGGTTACGTGAAGCCATGGAAGCAGGTGGTGGATGGAGTGTGAGAGCAGCCGACAGATTGTTGTTGGTTATGGTCTTGCACTCTGCGGCGATAGGCAGATGATCTCATCAGTAGAGACAATGGCTATGGCCACCGACTAGTACAGTCACTGCCCAGAAGGAAAGCAACGGCAAACTACCTTCTGCAAAACTTGCCAAGAAACCATAACAACCATGAAAGAAAACATAATAAGAAAGAGATCTGGTGGCGAGACCCCCAGGCCAGGCAGATCAGATAACACTGGGGAAGAGTGTGACGCAGGGACCAGTACTAGTAATCGTGATGACGGAGTTAATCCTGACTGTGTTACCAAGGAAATCCCCTGTGTCAGACTAAGAAACAGAGTGAGAATGGCAACGTGGAATGTGAGAAGTTTGTATGAGGGAAAGCTTAAAGTAGTGTGTGATGAGATTGAGAGGTTAAACATTCACATTTTAGGAATTAGTGAACATCGCTGGAGCGGCAAGGGACATTTTACAACTGAAAATGGAAGTATTTTCATTTATTCTGGTAGAGATGTCGGAGGCCAGAGTGGAGTGGCATTTTGTTTAGATAAGACAACTGCAAAAGCTTTAATGGGATATAATCCAGTTAGTGATAGAATCCTCACTATTAGACTTAAAGGCCGTCCAAAAAACACAACTCTCATACAGATATATGCACCTACTTCAACAGCAGAGGAGGACGAAATTGAAGATTTTTACAACACACTACAAGACGCATTAAATAAGATTGGTCATAATGATATAGCAATAATAATGGGAGATTTTAATGCTAAAGTAGGTGCAGGAAGAGCTGAAAATGAGAGACACGTTTTAGGAAAATTTGGATTAGGAAATAGAAATGATGCAGGTGACAAATTAATTGAATTTTGCACAGAAAATGAGTTAACGATAGCCAACACACTTTTTAAACAACATCCAAGAAGACTCTTCACATGGAAGTCTCCAGACAGTTTTACCAAAAATCAGATAGATTATATTTTAATACAAAGAAGATGGAGATCAAGCATAACATCTGCAAAAACCCTACGAAGTGCAGACTGTGATACAGATCATCAGTTATTAGAAGCAGATCTGAAATTAAAACTCAAAAAGCTTACCCGAGGACCAAGGCCACTTCGTTTTGATCTCACAAAAATACCGGACGCATACAACATAGAAGTTAGGAATCGCTTTGGGGTCTTGATGTCTGTACAAGAAGAAATGACACCTGATGAACTGGCAGTACAAGCTAGAGATATCTTGATAACTGCAGCCAAAGATTCTAATTCCGACCAAGAAAAAGCAACTTAAGCCATGGATTACATCAGACACGTTAGAATTAATAAAACAACGAAGGGAGCTGAAACAGAAAGGAGATGAATCCGATAGCAGGGATGAAGTATAAATCTTTAACTCGAGAAATAAGAAAGAACACAAGAAAGGACAAAAATCAATATATACAAGATTGCTGTACCAGAATAGAGCAATATCATAAGGCTGGAAGAGATTATGAAATGTTCAAGGAAATGAAGTTATTGACAAGAAATGTTCAACCTCAATTGAATGTTATCTGTGACAAGATGGGAAATACCTTAACAGAATCTAGACAAATTCTAGAAAGATGGCAGGAGTACTGCAGTGGAATGTATGATATGAGTGACAGTGAGGATATGAATGAGATACATGAGCCAATGACAGCAGAGACAGAACCTGAACCCTCATTAGATGAAATTGCTTGGGCTATAAGGAACCTGAAGAATGGTAAATCACCTGGATGTGATGAGATACCAGCTGAACTAATTAAAGCAGGAGGAGAAGAAAGCATACACATATATCATGCATTATGTACAAAGATTTGGAAATATGGTATATGGCCAAAAGATTGGAAGAGAACTATCTTCATTCCAATACCAAAAAAGGGCAACCTGAAATTATGCACCAACTATAGAACTGTTGCCCTGATAAGTCATGCAAGTAAAATTCTACTAAAAGTCATAATGCGAAGACTTAGTAAGAAAATGGAAGAAGAGATTAACGTAGTTCAAGCTGGATTTAGACAAGGAAGAGGAACAAGAGATCACATATTCAACATGCGTTTAATAATAGAGAAGTGCAGAGAATTTAATGTAAACCTATTCTCATGTTTTGTGGATTATTCAAAGGCATTTGACTGTGTACAGCATCAGAAACTTTGGGAAATCATGAGGAATATGGGCTTTCCTTCACATGTAGTACATCTCATAAAAATGCTATATCTAGACCAACAAGCAGCAGTTAGAATAGATGGCGAGACATCAGATTGGTTTGACATCAAGCAAGGAGTCCGTCAGGGCTGCGTGCTGTCACCCTATTTGTTTAACCTGTATGCCGAAAATATAATGAGAAATGTAAGAGATGATATAAACAGGGAGCCATATGATGCCCTAAATATCGGCGGTCATGACATACCAGAGATTCGATATGCTGATGATACAGTATTACTATCCACAACACAGAATGGCATAGAAAACCTAATAGCCTCAACACAATTGAATAGTGAAAATCACAACTTATATCTTAACATAGCAAAAACTAAGATAATGCATACAGATAAAACTACTATGGAGAAAGAAATATACATTAATGGGAGAAAATTGGAGGTGGTGGAAAATTTTGAATATCTTGGGTCATTGATTACGAATAATGGTGACAGCAATGAAAGAAATTAAACGGCGACTATCCATTGCTCTTCAAAGACTAAAACAGATGAATAAATTATGGTGTGGGACAGACAGAACTACAAAAATTAGATTTTTAAGAGCATGCATCTTTCCCATTGCAACATACGCCTGTGAGACATGGACACTTACTAAACAAGCTGAACAGCGCATATATGCCTTTGAATATAAATGTTATAGACGAGTTCTAAGAATATCTTGGGTAAAGAAAAGAACAAATGCATCCATACTTCAAGAGTTGAATATTGAGGAGGGATGGCTATTAAAGACGATAAAATAAAGAAAATTGAAGTATTTTGGTCACTTGAAACGTCACGACAGTTTGGAGAGAACAATAATGGAAGGGTATATGCCTGGGAAGAGAGGAAGAGGAAGGCCAAAGAGAAGATGGGTGCAGGATGTGGCGGATGATCTCCAGATGGGTGTATCAGACGCGGGACATCTTGCTTGTGATCGAGAAGTTTTCCGGAAGGTTGTTATGGGAGCGAGGTTCTGCAAAGGACATGCTACTGAATGAATGAATGAATGCCATATTTATCTGGTTGTTGAAAGTGTGGAGCAATAACTATAAAAGTAATCAGGGCAAACAGATAAGTTAATCGTCACAGTGATATGATTAAAACAGTTGAATGTACTGTCACGGAGATAAGATGAAAACAGTTATACTGGCTGTCACAGAGATAAGATTCAAACAGTTATATTGGTTGTCACAGAGATAAGATTAAAACAGTTGTATTGGCTGTCCCATAGATAAGATTAAAACTGTTACATATACTGTCATTGAGATAAGATTAAAAGAGTTATATTGGTTGTCACATAGATAAGATTACAACAATTATGTTGGCTATCATAGAGATAAGATTAAAACAGTTACATTGGTTGTCACAGAGATCAGATTAAAACAGTATGTGTATTGTCACGGAGTTAAGCTGAAAACAGTTTATATTGGTTGTCACATAGATAAGATTTAAAACAGTTATATTGGCTGTCACAGAGATAAGATTAAAACAGTTATATTGGCTGTCATAGAGATAAGATTAAAACAGTTATATTGGCTGTCATAGAGATAAGATTAAAACAGTTATTGTGGCTGTCACGGAGATAAGATTAAAACAGTTATATTGACTGGTCATAGAGATAAGATTAAAACAGTTATATTGGCCTGTCATAGAGATAAGATTAAAACAGTTATATTGGCTGTCACAGAGATCAGATTTAAAACAGTTATGTGTATTGTCACGGAGTTAAGCTGAAAACAGTTATATTGGTTGTCACATAGATAAGATTAAAACAGTTATATTGGCTGTCACAGAGATAAGATTAAAACAGTTATATTGGCTGTCATAGAGATAAGATTAAAACAGTTATATTGGCTGTCATAGAGATAAGATTAAAACAGTTATTGTGGCTGTCACGGAGATAAGATTAAAACAGTTATATTGGACTGTCATAGAGATAAGATTAAACAGTTATATTGGCTGTCATAGAGATAAGATTAAAACAGTTATATTGGCTGTCATAGAGATAAGATTAAAACAGTTATATTGGCTGTCATAGAGATAAGATTAAAACAGTTATATTGGCTGTCATAGAGATAAGATTAAAACAGTTATATTGGCTGTCATAGAGATAAGATTAAAACAGTTATTGTGGCTGTCACGGAGATAAGATTAAAACAGTTATATTGGCTGTCATAGAGATAAGATTAAAACAGTTATTGTGGCTGTCATAGAGATAAGATTAAAACAGTTATATGGCTGTCATAGAGATAAGATTAAAACAGTTATTGTGGCTGTCACGGAGATAAGATTGAAGTGTTACGATGGCAAATTAATAAGTAAGTCACAAATGGCTGTAGAAAAATAACTACACATGATAACAACTTGAAACAAGTTTATTTTATACATACAGTGTCACTTTATTTCTCAATATAATTTCCACCAATATTGATGCATTTATCCATCGTTTTATCAGTCCCCACAAACCGGCTGCATAGAACTGCGTGCTTTGTTTTCATTTACCGGCCATCCCTCCAGAACTGTGTGACTTACTTATTGACTCGAGCTCGTAACTTTTTCTATTTAACTATGCACCGCTATACGGGACAAACATTTGTCAGCATAAACACTGAAAACCCACCTTGGCAGGAGACAATTCGCGAATGACGCCGAAGTTGAATGTGAAGTGAAACGTGGTTTAGAAAACAGAGCACGCAGTTCTATGCAGCCGGTTTGGGAGGACTGAAAAAACGATGGGATAAGTGCATGAATGTTGGTGGAAATTATGTTGAGAAATAAAGGGACAATGCATGTAAAAAAAAAAAAAAAAAACTGGTTTCTTGTTGTTATCATCTTCAGTTATTTTTCTACAGCCATTTGTGACTTACTTATTGCATTACCCTCGTATATTGGTGGTCATTTAGGATATGGCACTAACAAATCAACAGATATCGCACTAAACAAATCAACAGATATCACACTAACAAATCAACAGATATCACACTAACAAATCAACAGCATATCGCACTAATAAATCAACAGATATCACACTAACAAATCAACAGATATCACACTAACAATATCAACAGATATCACACTAACAAATTCAACAGATATCGCACTAATAAATCAACAGATATCACACTAACAAATCAACAGATATCACACTAACAAATCAACAGATATCACACTAACACATCAACAGATATCACACTAACAAATCAACAGATATCACACTAATAAATCAACAGATATCACACTAACACTTCAACAGATATCACACTAACAAATCAACAGAGATCACACTAACACATCAACAGATATCACACTAACAAATCAACAGATATCACACTAACACATCAACAGATATAACACTAACAAATCAACAGATATAACACTAACACGTCAACAGATATCACACTAACACATCAACAGATATCACACTAACACATCAACAGATATCACACTAACAAATCAACAGATATAACACTAACACATCAACAGATATCACACTAACACATCAACAGATATCGCACTAACACATCAACAGATATCACACTACACAATCAACAGATATCACACTAACACATCAACAGATATAACACTAACACATCAACAGATATCACACTAACACATCAACAGATATAACACTAACACATCAACAGATATCACACTAACACATCAACAGATATCACACTAACACATCAACAGATATCACACTAACACATCAACAGATATCACACTAACACATCAACAGATATCACACTAACACATCAACAGATATAACACTAACACATCAACAGATACCACACTAACACATCAACAGATATAACACTAACACATCAACAGATATAACACTAACACATCAACAGATATAACACTAACACATCAACAGATATCACACTAACAAATCAACAGATATCACACTAACACATCAACAGATATCACACTAACACATCAACAGATATCACACTAACACATCAACAGATATCACACTAACACATCAAACAGATAAACACTAACACATCAACAGATATCACACTAACACATCAACAGATATCACACTAACACATCAACAGATATCACACTAACACATCAACAGATATAACACTATCAAATCAACAGATATAACACAAACACGTCAACAGATATCACACTAACACGTCAACAGATATCACACTAACACATCGACAGATATAACACTAACACATCAACAGATATAACACTAACACGTCAACAGATATAACACTAACACATCAACAGATATAACACTAACACATCAACAGATATCACACTAACACATCAACAGATATAACACTAACACATCAACAGATATAACACTAACACATCAACAGATATCACACTAACACATCAACAGATATAACACTAACACATCAACAGATATAACACTAACACATCAACAGATATAACACTAACACATCAACAGATATCACACTAACACATCAACAGATATAACACTAACACATCAACAGATATAACACTAACACATCAACAGATATCACACTAACACATCAACAGATATAACACTAACACATCAACAGATATCACACTAACACATCAACAGATATAACACTAACACATCAACAGATATAACACTAACACATCAACAGATATAACACTAACACATCAACAGATATCACACTAACACATCAACAGATATCACACTAACACATCAACAGATATCACACTAACACATCAACAGATATCACACTAACACATCAACAGATATCACACTAACACATCAACAGATATCACAATAACAAATCAACAGATATCACACTAACAAATCAACAGATATCGCACTAACAAATCAACAGATATCACAATAACAAATCAACAGATATCACAATAACAAATCAACAGATATCACAATAACAAATCAACAGATATCACAGTTACAAATCAACAGATATCACAGTTACAAATCAACAGATATCACATTAACAAATCAACAGATATAACACTAACACATCAACAGATATCACACTAACACATCAACAGATATCACACTAACACATCAACAGATGTCACACTAACACATCAACAGATATCACACTAACACATCAACAGATGTCACACTAACACATCAACAGATATCACACTAACACATCAACAGATATCACACTAACACATCAACAGATATAACACTAACACGTCAACAGATATAACACTAAAACATCAACAGATATAACACTAACACATCAACAGATATAACACTAACACATCAACAGATATAACACTAACAAATCAACAGATATAACACTAACACATCAACAGATATAACACTAACACATCAACAGATATAACACTAACAAATCAACAGATATCACACTAACACATCAACAGATATCACACTAACACATCAACAGATATAACACTAACACATCAACAGATATAACACTAACACATCAACAGATATAACACTAACACATCAACAGATATCACACTAACACATCAACAGATATAACACTAACACTTCAACAGATATAACACTAACACATCAACAGATATCACACTAACACACCAACAGATATCACACTAACACATCAACAGATATCACACTAACACATCAACAGATATAACACTAACACATCAACAGATATAACACTAACACATCAACAGATATCACACTAACACATCAACAGATATCGCACTAACAAATCAACAGATATCACACTAACAAATCAACAGATATCACAATAACAAATCAACAGATATCACACTAAAACATCAACAGATATAACACTAACACTTCAACGGATATCACAATAACAAATCAACAGATATCACACTAACAAATCAACAGATATCGCACTAACAAATCAACAGATATCACAATAACAAATCAACAGATATCACAATAACAAATCAACAGATATCACAATAACAAATCAACAGATATCACAGTTACAAATCAACAGATATCACAGTTACAAATCAACAGATATCACAATAACAAATCAACAGATATCACAATAACAAATCAACATATATCACAATAACAACTCAACAGAGATCGATCGCACTAACAAACCAACACAGACTCGCCAGAAAGCTCAATATTCGACATCCACCGCTAGCGCCACTACCATCTACTGCTTACATTGCCCACAAATATTCAGAGCTACTATCTGCCTGACCAGTCACCTTCGGTCTCCTAATCATGGAGACTCACTGGATGACCAGTGGTCGTCACCATTTATAATGGCCGAACGACATTACAGTCAACAAGCATCTGGCACAGCTCTGTATTATAGCTTCATTTTATTTTTATGATATCTTATTTCCATCTCTCTTTCTCTCTCTCTCTCTCTCTCTCTCTCTCTCTCTCTCTCTCTCTCTCTCTCTCTCTCTCTCTCTCTCTCTCTCTCTCTCTCTCTCTCTCTCATTCTTTCCCTCTCCACCTCTGTCTCCCCCATCTCTGTGTGTTTATGTGACAGTCTTTCACTCTCTCACTCTTTCATTACCCCCACCCCCTCTCACTATCTCTCTATCTATTTGTGTGACAGTATGTCTCTCTCTGTTTCACTACCCCCATCTATATCTATCCTTTTCTGAATCTGTTTGTATGACAGTCTGTCTGTCTCTCACTACCTCATCTCTCTATCTGATTGTGTGACATCCTGTCCGTCTCTCTCTCTCTCTCTCTCTCTCTCTCTCTCTCTCTCTCTCTCTCTCTCTCTCTCTCTCTCTCTCTCACTCTCTCTCTCTCGCTCTCTCTGTTTGTGTGTGTGTGTGTGTGTGTGACAGTCTGTCTTTCTCTTTCACTACTCTCTCTCTCTCTCTCTCTCTCTCTCTCTCTCTCTCTCTCTCTCTCTCTCTCTCTCTCTCTCTCTCTCTCTCTCTCTCTCTGTTAAAGAATACTCACAATGCACAACAGAGAAGTATTGATTTCATGGGCGTGGTTTTACAGGACTGATTGATAGAGAAATAGGCGGAGACATGAACTGACAAGGCCCTTAAGATGTCAGAACAACAGACTGGGCCGTAGTGATCACCAAGGAAGCTCGATGTTGTGTGTGTGTGTATTTTTTTTTTTTTTTTGTGTATCAAAAATAAACATAGATCTGATATAATCGTATCTATCTGCCGGTCTAGCTATCTACCTATCTGCCTGCCTACCCATGCATCTGCCTGCCTACCCACGCATCTGCCTGCCTACCCGCGTACTTTTACAAGGGGGCATTACGTGAGACCTTAAAAGTGTGATAGAATTTATAATAACCATGTCATTGTCTTTTCTTCTTCTTCTTCGTTCATCCGGAGTTTTTTTTTTCGGACGTGATTGCGTTGTGCCTGTTTACAGCAGAGCTGCGCTCTTGCGCCGTTAGGCCGACACATCCGACTTCTGCGGGCATTTGTTGACCGGGTTAACCTTCCCGGGGATTGTATTTTAACCTGTCAATACTGTTGTTAAGGATGTCAAGAGTGTTAAGCACATGACATCGCGGTGCAGACAAACGCGGTGACGTCATAAGCACAGTTTAAAGACGACCTCCCCACTTTTGACATGCACGAAAGAGTTGCAGCGTTCTATCATCATTTCTTTTTTAAAGTGGTGAAGCCTATAGAAATGCATAGGCGAACTAGGGTCCAGTATGGTGATGCATGCTTGTCAGTCCAACAAGAGTGTGTTGTTAAGTAGGAAGTTTCAAAACGGCGTGACTTCTGTGACAGACTGCTCACGACCGGGTCAGACACACCGAGCAGTGACGCCAGAGTTGATTTATCTACATAATCCAAGAACTTTATCGACGCTGGGAGTCTGTCAATGAACGCAGTGGTGACTACATCGAAAAATTATAATTTGTTCTTTACTTTTTTTTTCAAAGAATATATTCACACACAAAAATTAAGGTTTTGATTTGAAGCCCCCTCGTATTCGAACTTATCTACCTACTTCCCTACCTACCTACCTACCTACCTGCCGACCGACCGACCGACCGACCGACCTACCTACCTGCCTGCCTGCCTGCTTGCCTGCCTGCCTGCCTGCCTACCTACCTACCAGTCTGTATACCTGCATAACTAATCAACTGAGTAAATGCCTATCTGCCTAACAAACTACCTCTCTGCCTACCTATACTTTCATTTGACAATATTTCTGTTTCCCATGTGAATGCATCATGCGTTGCGTAATATGCATTGTTTATGCTTACAAAATCCATTTGACAATGTGTTTTTTTCCCTATGCAAATGTAACATGCACATTTGATGAATGAAAGATGAGTGATTGAAAGGGCCGAATGTAAGACGGGCCTGCTGCCCAATTTGTTACTCTTTTAAAATAAAGTTCGTTCGTTCGTTCGTTCGTTCGTTCGTTCGTTCAATCGTGTGCCATGCCGGAAAGCGTGGGCGGTCATGACTCGCCATTTCACTCGATCACCAGTGTCGTGGATCAGCTCAGTGTTCCTGCCTCGACAATGCCATGTGGCCAAGCCATCGAGGTAGTTTCTTCTCGGTCTTCCTCTTGGTCTGTTCCCTTCGATCTTGCCAGTTGTCACTAAGTTCTCCAAACCATTTCTTCTTATAACATGTCCAAAATATTTTGACTGTCTACGTCTAATTTCTCTAATCAATTTACGATTGTCATTCGTATCCTGTAGTACTTAGTCATTGGTTTTTCTGTCTGTCCATGGTATTCTTTGCATCTTCCTCAGAAACCTACCTATATATCTACATATCTACCCACCTATTTGTCTCTTTGCTTGCCTACTTGCCAATCCACCAACCAACCAGCCAACCAACCAGCCAACCAACCAACCAACAACCAACAACCTCTCCGCTTGTCTCCCCACCTATAAACCTACGTCACTATCTACCTATCTGTCTGTTTCTCTCCTATCTACTTCTCTGCTTGTCTGTTTCTCTCCTATCTACTTCTCTGCCTGTCTGTTTCTCTCCTATCTACTTCTCTGCCTGTCTGTTTAGCCAGATACAATTCCATTTGACTGTACAGATGACTACGTGTGGGTCTGTCAGCTCGACCCATACTTCGAGCAGGTATAAAAATAGAACAATAATGGGGTATACATCAAATAAAGAGAACAAGCGAGAAGCCAACTATTCTCTATCAAGTGAAATACAGAATAAATGATAAATAACTACTACGAGTGGCACCCGGCCAGTCGACAGACGATTGATTGTTACATCGTGTTATACAATAAAAGGCGGTAGCGAATGTGACTGATCTAACCAACTCACTGCTGTAAATGTTCGTCCACAATTTACGCATGTGAACACATGATCATTTCCACCATCACGCACCATCTGACGTCTCTCACAGGTCTTCATTCTTAATGGACAAACACCAAATATTCTCAATTTTTAAATATTTTATATAAGGGCTGGGGGTTCTCCCAGGGGCAGAGCCGCCTCATCAGGTCCCCACGACCCTGTGTATCATTTGGATGACCTCCTCTGCATGTGGCCCTAGCAAGATCAAGTATAGATACTACACTTTGATCTTAGCCATAACGCCGAGAAGTGATTCTCAATTTTGGGGCTAAGTTAATCTAATTATTTGTTTAAATGTGTTTAATAAGGGCTAACGGTTCCCCCAGTGGATAGAGCGACACTCTGAGGCCCCCGCGACTCCCTGTTTTTAAGTAAATCTAATTAATCCCTTCATCTAGTTAAAAAACAATATATAATTATGTTCCTTCATCTAGTAAGACAACATTAATATCAAACTACGTTCCTTCATATGGTAAGATACCTCTGAAGTCGGAGTGGGTTCGCCTTTTGGCGAGGGACACTGTTAATTGGGAAAGCTAATCTACACGCGCCGGTCTTCCTGGTCTAGAGGTTACACGACTTTCTCCGTAATCTCGTATACTCTTGTCAGTAACGTCAGTAACGTGACGTTGCGCGAGAATCGGTAGCGGTTCTCTCCGCGTCGATAACTTACGGGGTATGTGAGCCGCCCGCTCAGAAAGCAATGGCAAACTACAGAGCGTAATCGTGCCAAGAAATCAACAATCAGCTGAAAGATGCTGATGTTGACAGCGATGTCCTGTGAAAGGATATGCTGAAAAAAAATCCACACGCAAAATCCAGTCCATCACTACTATAAACATTGTGTATATACTACGCTTGATTTCAAAGCGAGCGAGCGAGCGAAAAAAAAAATCTGGTAAGACAATATTTTTTTTTTAACTGCATGTACAGACTGATCTATGTCCCTCCATCAGGGAAGACGACATTAATATCTAATTATTTCCTTCCATCTCGAAAGGCGACATTAATATCTAATTATTTCCTTCCATCTCGAAAGACGACATTAATATCTAATTATTTCCTTCCATCTCGAAAGACGACATTAATATCTAATTATTTCCTTCCATCTCGAAAGACGACATTAATATCTAATTATTTCCTTCCATCTCGAAAGACGACATTAATATATAATTATGTCCATTCGTCAATTAAAACAACACTAATATATTATAACTATGTCCCTTCATCTAGTAGGAACATTAATATCAAACTATGTCCCGCCATCTGATAAGACATAATTAATTTCAAACTATGTCCCTCCATCTGGTAAGATGACTTTAATATCTAATTATTTCCTTCCATCTGGCAAGACGACGTTAATATCTAATTATGTCCTTTCGTCGATTAAAACGACACTAATATCTAACTATGTCCCTTCATCTGGTAAGGCGAAATTAATATCTAATTATGTCCCTTCATCGCTTAAGACAATCTATCCATCATGTGTCATGCCGATAAGCGTGAGCGGTCATGTTCTGCCATCTCACTCGATCACCAGAGTCGTAGATCTGATTATCGATAAGACTGCAGTACACGATATTCTTGGCATCTGTAAAGAAGGTAGTTTGCCATTACTTTCCTTCCTAGCAGTGACCACACTGGTCGATGACCGTAGCCATAGTCTCTCCCCCCCCCCCCCCCCAAAAAAAAGAGACCTCTGCCTACCGACGTGAAGCTGGAGACCATAACCTACAACTATCTTTTGGCTGCTCTTCAACTTCATGCACCACCTGCACGCATGGCTTCACGTAACCCTGATCGGAAAGGGGGGGGGGGGCCTAAACGGGTACTCCAGCTCGCCCAAGGGTGTCCTGTAAACTAGCGGAGGGAATGGGGCACCTTACCTCTCATTTAATAGGGAAATACCTCTACCCCGCCACCCAATATAGACAATATTAATAAGTAAGACAATATTAATATTTAATTATGTTCCGTCATCTCGTAAGCCGAATAAAGCGTTTGTCTTCTTCTTCTTCTTCTTCTTCTTCTTCTTCTTCTTCTTCTTCTTCTTATTCTTCTTCTTCTTATTCTTCTTCTTCTTCCGCCACCCTCGCTTCCGCCGCCCTCGCCGACTCTGCCGCCGCCGCTGCTGCTTAAGAGTATGTATGTTGATATTTAGGCACACAGTTTACTGCCTGGCATAATTCGCTGTAACCCATCAATATTATTAGGTGGCTCTCAACAATGTAAGACCCTGACCAAGACAGCCTGTATCGTTGTGTCTCCACAGTGATCACAAGACCGCCTGGGGCAACATGCCAGAACTCATGAACCCAGCGGGATCATACGGAGGAGGACTAACTCTTGACGCCATTGTTTGTAGAGAGGAGGAGGCGGTTGTGGCCGATTACATCCTGAACAAGAGTAAGTATTTGCTTCTGTCATGTTCCATGAACGAGTCTTTGGTGGATACCATGCCTTACAATAACCGTTGACGCTAGGGATGTGGCCGGTGAAGGAAAAAGGAGGCTGGCTTAAACTGTTCGCAGTGTATTAATATTGTAATACCTGTATAAATTCACACGATACAATTTATACAGTTGTTTTATTTTTTTGAAGAGCAATAGATATTCAACTTTTAATTTCTTCCACTGTGTCACCGTTGTTGGTAATCAATGACCCAAGATATTCCAAATTTTCCACCACCTCCAATTTTTCCTCATTAACACATATTTCTTTCTCCATGGTTGTTTTATCTGTATGCATTATCTTTGTTTTTGCTATGTTAAGATATCAGTTGTGATTTTCACTATTCTGTTGGTTAAGGTTATTAGGTTTTCGTTACTATTCTGTGATGTGGATAGTAATCCTCTTGTCTATAACCACTTAAACTCCATTTGTGATCTTATCTCGTTATCTGTAGGCAACAATAGGAGCTCTCGGAGGTCAGCGTGGCCGAAATGTTAAAAACGTTGGCTCTGAGAACTCCATGTGTGCTCATGGTGGGGTAATGGGTTCATTTCCTAAGCGATCAGTTGGATTTAAACGTTGATCTTTCGTTCAAAAAGCAGTGACAAACTACTAGTACTACTACACGTAAACTTCAACCTGGGGGTAAACGCAACGTCCTGCAAAGGACATGAAAGATGTAAAACAGCAGCCCGCGCACTACGCCCGGACGTTCGTCTATATCTGTGCACTACGCCCGGACGTTCGTCTATATCTGTGCACTACGCCCGGACGTTCGTTTATTTCTGTGCACTACGCCCGGACGTTCGTTTATATCATTACAAAGAACATGTTGGAGACAGGGCCGTGCCGTTCAATGATACAAAGAGGCGGCCGCAACAGGCGGCCTCGTAAGGGGGCGGCATAAGCAGCGAAGGAGGGGCGGCATTTCGAAGACTTGCATCACACTGAGAAAATCTACCGCACGGCCCTGTTGGAGAACCATTGGCGCCAACCGTGACTGTGGAGACTGCTATCACCGATTGATCCTACAGAGTGAAGAGATAGATTTCGTTTCAACCACAAACCCATAGCCCCTCCCGTAACGAGCTGTATGAAGCAGTTTCAGATATTATTTGTAAAATCACACAATCCAAGTGGCATGATGCATTCTAGAGTTAAATAAAATTAATCTCCCATAAATCACTAAACGAATGAACTAGCTTTTTATGCACGTCACAAACTGAAATGAGTATAGATTAATTGTTAATTTTTGTGAGTCATTTTAGGGGGTCGTTCCCGTTAAGAGACAGGCAACACATTTGGGAACCTGCTGAAAACATGCACGTTGCATGCATGTGCTGAAATCGACAGGATGTTATGAAATCACTAAGATTAAAAATAGCAATTCAATGTTAATTTAAAGTGTTATGCATATTAACATGGTATAAAATTGTGATTCGTTTATGTTTGTGTTGGGAAAATAATTATGGTAGTGCTGGACAAGTTTAAATTTTTAAAATGATAATTTGGAAAGCGGGCGGAACTCCATTCGAATGTTTACTGCTATCTCAGCCTGACCTATATCGTCCAGAGAGCCGCGGTTGGCGCATGCGCAGTAGACCTCGAGTGGAGGAACTGGCGTTTGGAGTTGCAGAAGCGAAGAGATCAAACCTGATCAGCTGTGAGACTTGTCTCAACAAAATATGACTTTATCTAGATTAAATATCCTGCAGAATTCATTTGTGGTATGATCGAGACCAGCGAAATTCTGGATCTTATCGAGGACTCGTCTCCCGAGCGGTCAAACGATGGCCAGCACGGTTTTGGGGTCGGCAAAAACAACAACAACCTGGGACACCCGCATAGGCAGGCTGCTCCGGCGGGATCTTCGCACGTTATTTTACAGGAGATTGATGAAGTTTCCTCCAAGGATGACCCTGATGGTATTGTGTGTGCTTCTTGTGTGGTGATGTGTTGTTATTTAGATGTTTAGATGTAGGAAATAGACGGGGAATACCCACAGTTCTGTCATCCCTCGTGGCTGCCTTGTATGACATTCATTCACATTGTGAGATATTTTTGGTTTCAATGTGTCCCGTAAACTTCGCGCTTTCACTTAGGACCCGTACCGTTCAGAGTGTTTAACAAGTCGTTATTATACTCTTTTAATTGATAGAGCATTAATTTCACACTTCAGCGGGGTTGCAGTAACCCTCAAAGAATGGAAGTTGCTTAGAAAGACAATCAATAGTCCAAGAGACATATAATCATATAATATATCATATAATATAGCAATTATTATATATAATTATAAAACTAGGAAACTTGTCACATTAAGTTATTTAAGAAACTAAACAAGCTGATGATATTTGTTTTATTTTGTCCTAGATATTTATTATATAAGAAAGATTTTGACTGTAATAATATATTAAACATGTAATAATAATTATTAATAAGAAATAAAAATAAGTAATAACAGATTAAATCTGTTTGAACATGTCACACATGTCCGTTTATAACAACAAACATATGTACATACATAGCTTGTAAATACCTCAGACACGGCAACAGAAATCCCAGTGGACATTCAAAATGATGTAATAATAGTAATAATAACTAAGTAAAGTAATGAGAGATTTTATTACCAAATGTTTGGTAATAATTCCGTACATTATTCCCAAACGGCTAGTCAAGTGACGTTTACTACCGCCGTCTGCTAGTCTGTCTTTTGTTTTCAAGCTCTTTTTGAATTTCAACTACATACATTAGTTTATTCCATAAAACTTTAATGTTCATATCTCAGTTAATGCCTAGATACGTTACTTACTTCTTAATGTTGAATTTGCGTACGCATGAGATGAAAGTAAGCCTGTAGATGACACTGCAACATTTTTTTTAATGAACTCCGAAGTGAGGGTTCAAAGGTGACAAAGTTCACACAGGGTTAAATTATTTGTTGAGTACTCTTCTTTTTTTTTTAGGACATTGCAGTCAATACCAGCATTTTTCAGCTGCTGTTGCAGCAAGTTTTACGTCCAGTAGTTTGCCATTGCCGGCTTCGTGGCTTAGAGGTTATGACTTTTCTCCGTAATCTCGTATACTTTCGTCGGTAACGTGATGATGGTGAGAATCAGCAGTGGTTCGAATCACATCGGTATCTCACGGGGTATGTGAGCCGGCCGCTCAGAAAGCAATGGCAAACTACTGAGCATAATCTTGCCAAGAAATCAACATACAGCTGAAAGATGCTGGTGTTGACAGCCATGTCCTGTAAAGGATATGCGGAAAAAAAAAGTTTGCCATTGCTTTTTGCTCACATACCTCCGTAAGCAACCAGCACGACGCAATCCGCTGCCAATCTCGCCAAGGTATTTACATCTAGGCCTTCCCCTTGGTCTGTTCCCTTCAATCTTGCCAGTTGTCACCAAGTTCTCCAATTCATTTCTTCTCATAACATGCCCAAAAAATGTTTACTGTCTAAGTCTAATGTCTCTAATCAGTTTACGATCTACATTTGTTTCTTGAAGGACTTGTTCATTGGTTTTTCTGTCTGTTCATGATATTCTTTGCATTTCCTCAGAGACCACTTTTCTACAGCCATCAGATATTTTTCAGCTTGACTGCACATTGTCCAAGTTTCACATCCATATAAAAGTACAGGTTCTATGTAGCACCTCTACACTCTTTTTCTCGTTTCAATTGACATCTTTTTATTGGTCACTATGTTTTTCATCTTGCTAAAGACTACTTTTGCCATGGCGATTCTTGTTCAAGCGTCGAGTTTCTCAGTTCTTCTTCTTCTTCTTCGTTCATCCGGAGTTTTTTTTTTCGGATGTGATTGCGTTGTGCCTGTTTACAGCAGAGCTGCGTTCTTGCGCCGTTAGGCCGACACATCCGACTTCTGCGGGCATTTGTTGACCGGGTTAACCTTCCCGGGGGTTTCTTAGGACATTTGACTCTCACTGTTGTGGTGTTATCCCCCATCCCAGCTGGTCCATATAGAACAGCCAAAGATCCTGGTCAGCCCTCAAGGGAAGGCAGGGGCAGACCATGGGCATTCCCCGCCATCCAAGGAGGCTTCCACACTTGCAGAGCCGATACATAGCGCTCTGGTACTGGGCTCACCCAAGGAATCGTCACGTCCTGCACATGGCTGCTTAGCCTCACTTCCGTATATTGGGCCTTCCGTTCACCATAGGCTGTTCTTCCGGAAACCAGAAGTATGCAGTCTGCAGATGACATCCACACAGTGAGCTTTCGATTCGGACTTTCCATGTAATGGATTTGCTATCCAAGCAATATTCCATTTCGTGCCACTAGGACACTTTCCACCTTTTATGAAGCCCACACAATGGGCTTTTGATTCGGACTTTCCACGTAATGGATTTGCTATCCAAGCAATATTCCATTTCGTGCCACTAGGACACTTTTCCACCTTTTTATAAAGCCCACACAGCAAGCTTTCGATTTGGACTTTCCACATAATGGATTTGCTATCCAAGCAATATTCCATTTCATGCCTCTGGGTCTTCATGCACCTTTAAATGTCAACCTGTATGCAGTTAAAGTAAGCTGCGGTCAACTTTAGCTTGTTGATATCTCCATAGAGCTTGTCCTCAAATGAAGCAGGTGTGGGCCAAAATATCTTTCTCTGTTCTGCATACGTTGGGCAATCCTGCAGCAAATGTTTTGCTGTCATTTTTCCAGTTCTACAATTACATTCATCGGTATCTCCTATCTTTAGTTTATTGAACAAGTGGTATTTCAGCCTGTTATGTCCTGTGCGGAGTCTGAAGATTGCTACTTGTTCTCTTCGGTCGAGTTTGTAATATGCATCATCCTTCTGATGGCCTGGATGCTCTGATTCCCATTTGGTTCTATAAGTGCTTTTTATCAACCTCTTTGCCTCATTATAGGTTATGTCTATGTCAGGCTGTGGTAGTCGTCCGCCCTCTTTTGCCAGTCTGTCAGCCTCTTCGTTTCCAGGTATATTGCAATGTGATGGGATCCACTGTATTACAACTTTATTGGATTTCTGGCATAGACCATGGAGTGCTGCTCTTAGGTCAGTTAGTTCTGTGTTGTTATTGCTCTTCAGTATTGAGACAGCTGACTTTGCATCTGTGAAGATAGCTATTTGCTTCTCTTTATTTTCCTCCATCAGGAGCATTTCTGCTGCAGTTTTCAAAGCCTCTACCTCCGCTTTGAAGTTACTTGAAAATTTTCCAGTTGCCATTGAATGTGTTTTTTTCACTCCATTTTTTAAATTTAGGAGAATTCCTCCTCCTCCATTCTCTATTGAATTTTTGGCTGATCCATCTGTATATGCATGGGTCCAATTCCTGCTTGGGTAATGTTCTTTTATGTAGTTTAGGGTTATTTCTCTTCTTTCGGTTTCATGCTGAGTGTTCTTTTTCTCAATACCAGGAATGTTTTCTATCATCTCAGGCAGTTGCTGCTGTCTCCAAGCTGGGAACTTGTGTGCATTGTGTATGGGCTTGACTGTTGATATGTTAAGTATAGGATCTGCCCTAATCCTTCGTTTTGCAGTTTCTACAAAGTTGCTACGCTTCAGTCTTCCCTTTCCAAAACCATTAAATCTGTTGTACATAGGGTGGTCTGTCAATCTTCTAAATTTTTCTGCTTGTTGCTGGGCTCTGCTATCTCTTCTATCCTGCATTGGTTGTAAACAAGTGATCTTTTCTAGTTCATTAATAGGCGTTGTCTTCAGGCTTCCAGTTATGATTCGCATTCCTTGGTTTTGGACTCTACTTATTTTGTTAAAGTTTGACTTAGCTGCTGTTGCCCAAGCTGCAATGCCATATTCCAGTACTGGCCTCACCCGTCCAGTATATAACTTCTTGAGAACTTTCTCATCTGCTCCCCACGTTGTACCAGCAAGCTTTTTCATGATTGCCATTCTCTGCCTTGCTCTTGTTCGATTTTTCTCAACCTGTGTCTTCCATGTCAGGCGACGATCAAAGGTGACTCCTAGATAGTTTGGATTTTCTTCATGGCGCAATATTTTTCCATTCAATACCAGCTTAGGTTGCTGAGTTTTATTTGAAAGGGAGAACACTGTGCATGTTGTTTTCTCCTCACTTATCTTCACTAGCCATGATTTTGACTAGTCCTCTAGCGCTAATAAGGCTTGCTGTATTCTGCTGTTAGCTGTACTAATATATTCTTCAGATGTCCATATGGCTAGGTCATCTGCAAAGGAGGATGTGTGTACTCTGGCTGGAAAATTTTCTGTGATGTCATTTATATATGCTAGGAATAATGTTGGTGAAAGAACTCCTCCTTGGGGGACACCTTGCTCCAGCAGCATCATTTTGCTTGTTTGTCCTTGTACTTTTGTCCTGGCAGTTCTGTTCTCAAGGTAGTGGCTGATCCATTTATACATTTTTCCACAAACATGCATGTTTTGCAGTTTTACTTTCAGTCCTTCCTTCCATACTTTATCAAATGCTTTTTCTAAATCTATCCAGACTGCTAGTGTGTGCTTTTTCTCTTGGAAGGCATCCTCTATTTCCTTAGCTATATAGGTTATTTGATCTTCAGTGGATCTGTACTTTCTGAATCCTGCTTGGTGTGGTGTTAAGAGTTTGTTTTCTTCCAGATGCCATGTTAGCCTGCCATTGATGATGCGTTCCATTAATTTTCCTACACAGCTAAGTAGACTGATAGGTCGATAGCCATTTGGTTCTTCCAGGTCTTTTCCTTTCTTTGGGACTGGTATTAGTATAGCTTCCTTCCATGCCTGTGGGACTATTCCTCTCTTCCAGCTGTTATTTAGGACTGCTAGTAGTTTCTTCTTTGCCTTGTTGCCTAGTCCTATTAGCATTTCATTTGTGATTCCATCCGTTCCTGGTGATTTCTTCTTTTTTAGGGTATTCATTGCCTGTTCCATTTCTTCCATTGTTAGATTTGCCATCATATATTCTGCTGCTGTCTCTGTATTTCTATGATGTATCTGTTTGTCTTTGATTGCTTTCTTCTGTTCGGTTGTAATATCAATGTGGTTTGCATTTGCATAGTGTTCCATTAGTGCATTTGCAGCCTTTTTTCCTGTAAGCAAGGCATTTCCTTGTTTAATTGTTATTTGTTTGTTTCTAGGTCCTTCATTGTTCATGGCTTTCACTAGTTTCCATAGTTTGTTTCCATCCCTGTCAAAATTCAGGTTTTCTGTTTTTTTCCTCCAACAATCTCTTGTTGTTTGATTTACTGTTCTTTTATATTTTGCTGAGATGGCTTTGAGAGAGATGTTCGCTTCAGTTGTTTGTTCTCTCTCTGCGGTCTTCCTAGCATCTTCAACTTTGTCCTCCAAAATTTGTAGTTCTTCAGTCCAGTATGGTTTGTAATTTTTCCTCGCTCCTCTTGGAATAGACTCAGTGGCCGCCTGTATTATTGCTCTGTTTAGACTTTCCACCATTTGCTTCATGTTGCAATATCGTGTATTTATGTTTTCACAATATTTGTCTGTTAGTATGGCAAATCTGTCCCAATCTGCTCGTTTGTAATTCCAACGGGGCAAAGGCTTTTGCTCCTGTGGAACATACTCCATATTTATTACAAGCTTGATTGGTCTGTGGTCACTACCTGCTAATTGGTCAAGCACATGGCGATCGATTTTGTGGAGGATGTCTCCTGTGCAGAAAGCTAAGTCTGGAGTAGAAGTGGTAAGCCATCTTCTGGAGTAGAAGCTCGGTGTGTCATCCGCTTTGTTGAGTAGATGGAGATTTGAGTCTATTTCCCAGTCCTCCACTTCATCTCCTCTTTTGTCAGTATCTGGGTATCCCCATCTTTCTGAACGGCTATTAAAGTCTCCGACAACAATGCAATTTGTGTCAGTTATTTCCATGTTTGAGAGTGTAAGATCCTTATCTGCCGGGCTATACAGATTGTAAATTCTTATTTTCACGTCCTTTATTATTATATCAACACCTATAATTTCCGTTTGGTTGTCAGAGATCACAGATACTTCGCTGCAAGGTATTGTATTTCGTGTAAGTATTACAACTCCTCCTTTGTGTCCTTCGCGGTCGAAACGTGTGGCCTGATATCCCTGAACTGAAAATGTGCGATTGGCGTTGAGGTGTGTCTCTTGAATGCATGCCACATCTATTCTATCTTTATGAAGACGCTGTGTTAGGGAGGCTTTCTTGTTATAAACTCCTTCTGCATTCCATTGTAGTATGTTGAGTGTCCGGGGTGTTTGGTCAATAGCTCTTAACCTACTCCTCTGTGCCTTGACTCCACAGCACAGGGGAAGGTGACCACCAGTAGTCATGGGTGGACCCCCTCGAGGCAGGGGGCCCGGCACTATCACCGCCTGATGGGACTTCACGGGATTAGCACCATAACGATTAATTTTCATCTGTGGCATCATGAAATGATAAAGTTACGTTGCACTTCTTTGTCAAGCCTGTGGCTCAGTACATCCGATTTCGACAAGCATTTGTTCGGGATGCTTTCCCTAGCCTTTGACTGTCCCCAGTCTACCTACAAGGCAGCAGGTTTGTACGTCGCTTGGTCTGGTCCCTCTCCCTTGACCTGTCCGACATGGGTGACCCTACCAGTAGCTGTGCTACCGTCGGCATAGCTCTTGGGGTCATTGGAACGCGCAAGCCCCTCTACCTCGCCAAGGTGGACGCACGGCAGAGGGGTTTCTCAGTTCTATATTGTAGTTCATAATGTTTAATATTTTGTTTATTAAACATTTAAAAAAAAAAAAAAAAATTTGCCGGCGGACAGTCGAACCCCAGTCTCCACCATAGCAGGCGGAAACGCTAGCCACTACACCACCGAGGACACAATAACATTTCCACAAACATTAATAATGTAGTCAAACCTATGTCACGTGACCAGCTGTTTGGGAGTAATGAGAGATTTTATTACCAAACGTTTGGTAATAATCACTTCGTTCATTCATTCATTCAATAGCATGTCCTTTGCAGAACCTCGCTCCCATAACAACATTCTGGAAAACCTCTCGATCACAAGCAAGATGTCCCGCATCCAATACACCCATCTGGAGATCATCCGCCACATCCTGCACCCATCTTCTCTTTGGCATTCCTCTTCCCAGGCATATCCCCCTCCATTATTGTTCTCTCCAAATATTTGTGACGTTTCAAGTGACCAAAATATTTCAATTTTCTTTGCTTTATCGCCTTTAATAGCCAGCCTTCTTCAATATTCAGCTGTATTACTAAGTAAAGTAATAATAGATGAAATACATTTAGATATGTCACACGTCAGAAAATTTGGTTATAACTCTTGACTTTGCCAAACTGTTGGAGGAAATCTGGCTGACCGAAGCAACCCTCGAAGGAAATCTCTGGGGTATCAGTGAATTCTTCAAGCGAACCATCCTGTTTCTGACCGATACCAGAATAGACATTGATCACAGAAGTAGGTTATAACAATATTTGTCAAGAACAACACTAATTTGGTAAGGTATTTACAACAAAAAATAAAACCATGACCTCGCTCAACCTGCCAAAACACTAACATGACTAATAAAGTTATAACTGAAACTTTGAAGATTGAGCACAACCCACTACAGGCATCGCTGATCATATTCCGGTACGAACCTTGGGCCTTGTCCACACCAGAGTGGAAGCACTAGACTCGAGTTTCGCTGTCGTTTGAGCTCGTCAGTAGTGCATATCCCTGTCTGGACCCGAGACCAAACTCTGGAATCTCAAAACAACTAAATAACTGAAACTCACAGTATATGAACAATTAAACATCACCGGATTTTAAAAACAGTGAAAGCCAGGTGTATGATTTGTGCATGTAGTAACAATGCACAGTAGTTTGTTTAAGGATGTCGCATAGAGACAAGTGGAACTAAATGTGGACAAGACTGAGACTATACTGAATATGGACAAGACTGAGACTATACTGAATATGGACTTTTCTGTGGACATGACAAAAGAAATGATGGAGGCCAAAAGTAAAGTAACAGGGAACAAATCGACATTGTCAAACCATAGCATCCACAACAGTATTGAATTCCAGCGTTGAACATAGCCCATTGTGGTAATTAAGTGGCTCTCCATTCTCTGTCTGACCAAACTGTTCGAATAACATGGTTTTGTGGCAATGACATACACATTATCAACCACTCTGTGGTGTTACTTGCAATGGAGTAGGTTGGTCAGAATGAGCTAAGAATCTCATGTTGAAAAATCAATAAACATGATTAATTCATAATGGGCTAGTAATAATAACAGTTCTGAACTTAATAGACAAGACTTCTGGCTCATACATGAACTCTTTGTGTCTCAGATAGTTGTTTACCTTACCACAGCCCTTGGGTTTCTATAACTGTCTAAAACATGAAGAAAGTGAAATGTCATTACTCGGACACACATTCCTGCTTTCTGAGAATCGATATCAAAGCATTCTGAGCTAATCCAAGGTTTACCAAACACTTACCTAGGTATAATACAAAAGCAATTTGCAAATCGAGTAACTGAACATACACAAGTATTGGTGGAAAAGAGAGTTCATCAGCCTTCAAGAATTCCTGTGCATACGACAGGTTCTAAAACTCCAACCACTGCTAGCTCTCACCACCCGATAAATTGTGGCTTTGTTTGCTTGCTTGCTTGCGTTCGCTGGCTGTGAACTCCAGCGTGAAGTCCTGTATGTCGGATGGAGACATCCTGTTGTCCAACATCGATGTGATGTCATACCGGACTGAAGTTTGCGTGAGTATCCGTTGTCTCATGTCTGGCTTATTGGTGTGCAGACTGGTGGTTCTTCGCCATGCAGGCAGATACTCTCCAACTTCGGAAGAATCAGCGATCCTACTATGTTAGCCAGGACCCCGAAGGAACCTTTTGCCTAGGACGTGCCAGTAGGTCTTGGCCAGTATCAAATCTGGTCCTTGTGCCTTGGAAACACCCCTGCATCCCAATTGTGGCTTTAAAGTTAACAGAGAAAAGGCATTTTGTGTACTTTATTCAACAAGCAAGTGATAACTTAAACTTAAATAACCTGAAACATCTAAAACCTGTGTAATGCAGACAGATGGACTTCACATTCAATCTGTGTTTACCATGGGAACAATATACACCACATACAGACAGTATGACTTCTTCTTACCAAATGCTTGCTTTGAATATGAGTAGATCACACTTTCCCTGTTGTCAGTGTCCTTCGCCATGAGGCGAACCTATTCTGACTTCAGAGGTAATAAAGAGTATCAGTGATTGAGTTAAATATTCCACCAAAATATGGTTCATCTATTCACTTCATGTGATATATAATTCTGCAGCAAAATATGTCAGGCAGTAAATTGTGAAACCTCTTGCTTGTGACTTCTGGGTTTAATGGTAATAAATGAAATCTGCACATCTGCTGTTATCCTTACCATGAAGTTAGTCAGTTGGAAGATTTGTGTTGTAGTCATCTGTCACTCCTGTCCCATGTTGTCAGATTAGGATAAGTCTGAACCCCAGTGACCTCACAATCCTGTGTAGTGTAGTCTCTTAGATATTTGTTTTCTGTCTCTTTGAATTGTGCCATTCTGGATTTTCGACAGTCGATAGGCCCATAGAGCCCACTTTTCCCCCCTATATTTTTCAGTAGTTTTCTGTCTCCTCAATGTCATTTTGAATTTCTTCACTTATTTTCTGTCCAGCGTACACTTTACATCCTGTGATCACACATCTCAAAATCTGCCAAGTTCTTTTCACCTTATTTGTTAGAGCCCATGTTTTGTAGCCATATAGTACTACAGGCCACATATGCATAATTGTTATTCTTTTCCACAGCTCAGTATTATTGATGTTATGAATATTTGCTTTTTTAAAAATTTTGTACTCTGAGATCCTTGATGCATCTACTTAGAACACAGAACCAACACTTATGTTAGAGAATATGCACTTAGCTCTGAAAGCTAGTCTGGTTTGGGGCAAGAGACTGACCATGTCCATGTTGCTCAATTCACAACACTCAGTTCAGTCTGCATCATCACCATTGCACCTCAATCAATCAATCAATCAATCATTGCACATCAATCAATCAATCAATCATTGCACCTCGGACATGCCCACAGTCACAAACAATCCTGTCTTGTTGTTGTGTTTGCTCGATTTCAACTCAGGCCGTAGTCCATGCCCGTGCTACTACTTCCAGTACACTGGACTAATTGTTATGTGTGGATTACCAGTGTCCCTCGCCATCAGGTGAACCTATTCCGATTTCTGAGGTACTTGTAATTTACATTCCCAAGTCAAGGACGAGAAGTCAACAATTTAGTCCAACTGACCGGTGTAAAGGGTTGAACCCGCTACCTTGGCATCAACACACTGTAAGTTAGTATTCTTATCCATTCGGCCGCGCTGACCTCCGCACAAACATTCCTTAAGGGAAGGGTTTAGGTGGGCAAACAAGAGGATGGGAAAGACCGTGTTAGAATGAGAACATGATTCTAGAATGGATACTCTGCAGCAACAGAGAAGATGGGAAATACCGTGTTAGAATGGGAACATGATTCTAAAATGGATATTCCGCAGCAACAGAGAAGATGGGAAATATCGTGTTAGAATGAGAACATGATTCTAGAATGGATACTCAGCAGCAACAGAGAAGATGGGAAATACCGTGTTAGAATGAGAACATGATTCTAAAATGGATACTCCGCAGCAACAGAGAAGATGGGAAATACCGTGTTAGAATGAGAACATGATTCTAGAATGGATACTCAGCAACAACAGAGAGGATGGGAAATACCGTGTTAGAATGAGAACATGATTCTAGAATGGATACTCCGCAGCACCAGAGAAGATGGGAAATACCGTGTTAGAATGAGAACATGATTCTAGAATGGATACTCCGCAGCAACAGAGAAGATGGGAAATACCGTGCTAGAATGAGAACATGATTCTAGAATGGATACTCCGCAGCAACAGAGAAGATGGGAAATACCGTGTTAGAATGAGAACATGATTCTAGAATGGATACTCCGCAGCAACAGAGAAGATGGGAAATACCGTGTTAGAATGAGAACATGATTCTAGAATGGATACTCAGCAGCAACAGAGAGGATGGGAAATACCGTGTTAGAATGAGAACATGATTCTAGAATGGATACTCCGCAGCAACAGAGAAGATGGGAAATACCGTGTTAGAATGAGAACATGATTCTAGAATGGATACTCCGCAGCAACAGAGAAGATGGGAAATACCGTGTTAGAATGAGAACATGATTCTAGAATGGATACTCAGCAGCAACAGAGAGGATGGGAAATACCGTGTTAGAATGAGAACATGATTATAGAATGGATACTCAGATACAACAAAAATGGTGAGCATGGCTTCCCAGACCTGACATTACGGGTCTGAAGTCCGCCGCAGGGGATTTGGGAGCAGATGCTTTTGTGTTGCTGTTCACAATAGTATGAGCATTGGCCGTTCAGCCAGCAATGGCAAACTTACTCAACGTAAAATGCCAAGAAAATAACAAACAGCCAGTTAATGTTTGTGTTGATTGCGACATTCTGTACAGGGCACACAGCTAACATTTTAGTGTTACACGTAAGTAACAACAATATTATGTAACACACAACCCTAAAACAGCTCAAATTTATACGTGAAATAGATGATTTCATGTAATAGTTTATATGTTGTATTAGAGAAGGTGATAATTGTACACATTCCTTCAGCCTCTGTGTACACTCCTGTTATTATAAAAGTAATTTGCACTTTCCCATTGTCAGAACGTAGAGCAGAAGTGGGCATTGCGCAAATCATTAGTGAGGAGTGGACACTGAGTTGTTGTGTCAATTTCAGTAATGTATTGATATTGATTTGAACTGGCACAGCCAGGGAGGTGGAGGGGGGTGCAGAAAAAAAAAGTAGATATTAAAGGATGCTCTAGGTAGCAGATCAGTGTGGAAACTGGGTGTGTTGGATATGAACTAGCAACCGTAGTAGTATAGTATAGGTTAGTTAACCCATAAGTGATCTGTTCTACTCTGAATTCAAGCCTGAGTCCGGAGAATCTCAGCTCAGTGCACGAACTCCGTAGCACTGGCGAGGATCCTGAAGTTCTTTGGGTAAATTTTTAACTCAAAATTTTGCCCAGGCAGCGCCATTAGGGCAAAATTAGACACTTTTTTGATTTCCAACTGCCAAGGGATGTTTTACATGTGCAACAATACACACGGGCACCCGATCTCACTACCCAGAGACCAGGGGAAATTTTGTTACTAGAAGTCCGCGTGAAAAAATACCGGCCCTCACCGGGGCTTGAACCCAGGACCTCCAGCACTCGAGGCAGACACCATACCTCGAGACCAAGCCGTAGTAGTATTTGCAGTGTTAGTAACAGTAACAGTCGTATTTGCAGTATTAGTGGTAGCAGTAGTAGTATTAGTAGAACAAGAAGTTTTTGTAGTATTATAGTAAGAGTAGCAGCAGTAGTGGTATTTGTAGTATTAGTACCTCCTGTAGCACTTGTAGCATTAGCAGTAATTTTTTATAGTATTAGTAGCATCAGCTGTTGTATTTGTAGTTATCAGCTGTTGTATTAGTAGCATCAGCCCTAGTAATTTTAGCATTAGTAACACCATCAATAGTATTGGTAGCAGAAGCAGAAATATTTTTAGTATTAGTTGTATTATTAGCAACAGCATTATTTGTAGTATTGATAGCTGCTGTAGTACTTGTAGCATTAGTAGCAGTAATTTTTTTAGCATTAGCAGCAATTGTATTAGTAGCATCAGCAATTGTAATTGTAGTGTTTGTAGTCTCAGCAGTGATAACATCAACAGTATTATTATTATTATTATTATTAGGAGTAGTAGTAGAAGTAACATCAATACTATGTATTTTCAATAGTAGTGGTAGTGGGTGGCATTGATATAGATATAAAAGTAGATATGGTAGTAAAAACAGTAATAGTAAGATTAGTAGTAGATTGGAAGTAGTTATCAAGTTATTTCTGGGAGGGGGCATTCTTCACATGTTGAGAATCACTGATTGTGAAGTACTAATTATCCGACATGTGATCCAGTTTAAGCTGTATTTGAAAGGGAAGAAACTCCCTTTTAATTTACATGTCTATGATTCCCAGAATTAGCACAAAAAAACGGTACTCTATTACCGCTGAGTGTGTACATTGGAACAAACAAATCTATCAGTGTTGATGAATTAGGAAAGGCCATTTTTGTCGTAAATGAAGTAATTCATTTTGTTTATCTGAAAGATTAGTATGTCCCAACTACATTTGGTTGTTGTTTTTTTAAGCAAAACTGATTTATATTTTAAATTGGGTTTATATCTGATAAATACCAGTTCAGTATGTATTTGATTATGTTGATGTTGAGAAGAATGAGTTTGCTGGGATTGCTCAACTCTTTCCGCTGTAGAATTTGAGTCATACAGCAAGGACTTAACAATAAGCAAATGAATAGAGTAACGCCAAATAAATTATTATTATTATTATTATTATTATTATTATTGGTGAGCGCACGTGTCAAGAAGATTGGTAGGCAAGTATTAAAAGTGGAGAGGATTGACTTCATTGCCCCAGGTTTTATCCCATATGGTTCGGTCTCTTTCCGCAGGGCAGCCTGCCGAAAGTGGTGCACAAAGCATGAATTCCGTAGCTCCAGCAATGACCCCCAGGAATCTCAGAGAAAAATGCACTCGTGAACCGAAAGATGTAGCCCGGAATCGAACCCACGGAGCATAAGGCAGATGGCTTGACCACATCACTATGGAGACACTTGGTAGGCAAGGGAAAGCTGCTAGCCACTTGGTGGTGTGTCTGTAAATGGCTTGTATAGTGTGGAGGACATGATAGGAACAACACACAGTGGGGATAGCTTTACAAAGAGTACAATTACAACAAACAGGGCATTGTGGCAACAGGCAGAGGACATTGTGGCAACAGGCAGAGGACATTGTGGCAACAGACAAAGGACATTTTGCCAAGAAATAGGACTTCAGCAGCACAATAAATGTGCAAGTAGGCTCAACAATTACTGCGCAACTGGCGCATTTAGGTGTTGTACCCTGATGGTGTAGGGAAGAGCTCTGGGCAACTATGGACATGTCTAGAGTGCAGCGATGATGATACATGGTGAACTGAACTGAGTGTTATGAATTGAGCAACATCTTTGGGGAATCAAAGGGTGGACAGAAATTGTGCTTACAGCAAAGTCTTGCAAGCATGTGCTCATGATGCAAACATACACACTTGTACTCTCTCTCACACAGAGAGAGAGAGAGAGAGTCTCACATTTTCCATGGCTACACTGGCATTATTTTGTTTGTAACTGTCCATGATTCACGTCTATGTAGCAAGACTGGTACACAATTGTACCCACCAGCCATGCCTCTCTTCTTTCATTGATGAAATAACTATACTGTTCTTACTTTGGACATGGGAAAGTACTCTTCATAGGTTTTCACTGTTTTGGTCATGAGCAAAAGGATTTGGCATCTGAACACTTTGGTTCTGGCTTCTCAATCAAGTACGGCTTTTAATTGTTATGCTTGAATAGTTGCTACCTTGTTTTTTTAGTAAAGGACCCATTTACACATTTTTTAAATGCACATTTGTTAGGAGCATTGGTCACATGGTGCTATCCCCATATTTGTATAGACCAATCAGCTCTCAGTGGGTGATGTGGTGGTCAGTCGGTGGTGTGGTCAGTCCATGGTGTGGTCTCTTTCTTTTGCCGTGTGAATTCACATCTTCGCCTCTTTCTTTTGCCGTGTGAATTTACATCTTCGCCTTTCTTTTGCCGTGTGAATTTACATCTTCCTCTATTTCTTTTGGCGTGTGGATTCCAGGCAAAGTCCTTTCTAGTTAGACTGTTCTCTTCTAATTTTTATGGACCCCAAAAAAGTTCATTTTCCCTACAAATGTAACTCAATTTGTTACGGCTTAGCTTGATTTTTACAATAAAACAAAGATGAAGACATGCATGTTTGTTACATGTAACTCTCTTGTGTGATGAAGACACATTTATTACATGTTAACTCTCTTGTATGATGAAGACATATGTTTGTTACATGTAACTCTCTTGTATGATGAAGACATGTACAATTGTTACATGTTAACTCTCTTGTATGATGAAGACATGTACATTTGTTACATGTAACTCTCTTGTGTGATCAGCCAGCTCCATCCTGGACATGGACTACAAAGATGTCAAGCTGGGGCTGGAGGATGAGCAGTGTCCTGTCTGTGGCGATCGAGTGTCCGGCTACCACTATGGACTCCTCACCTGTGAAAGTTGTAAAGGTCAGTATCATATTATGCATGAAATGTTCTGTCGTGAGTTTTAACAGCAGTTGGTAGATTCAAAAACACATGGAAATCGTTCCCATAATTTTGAGGCTGCCAGGCGTGGTCCCATATCACTAAATGTCTATGTATGCGCACTGTTCAACAGTTTTGACCAGGTGATAGTTACAATTAATCATCTTGAGTCAGTAAATTTAGAAGTGAATTCTGAAGTATTTAGAGTCGGTGGCACACACAAGGAAATAAAAATAGTAGTTCCTCCAAAAATAGGAGACCAGAGAAGCTGGCCTACACTCAGTGCTCAGAGAAAAGGCAGGACGGACATAAGATTGCAACTGGCACCTTAGTATTTGGACTTGTTGAATATGAGAATGGAAAAAGTATAGTATTGTCCTGGGTGCTATTATGTTGGTTCTTAACAACTCAAAAATATAGAAGCTTGCTAATGTTCGCATTTAAACCTAGATGGAATGATGGAAGATTATAACATAAAGGAAAGAACTCTTCTACGTCTCAGAGAGGAAAGTATAGGGGACAGATGTTAGGAGCTGTCCGCTGCCAAGCTTGAGCACTTAAAACGGAGAGTTACAATCGTGGGTGCTGGGGTGACGGGACTGAAACCTCCAGAAAACAGTTATGGGGAGGGTGGGGGCATAAAAATGAGGGAGAGGATGTAAAAGCGAGAGGATCTACTTCATTGCACTGGGTCTTATCCAGCATGGCTCAGTCTTTCTCTGCAGGATGGTCTGCCGAAAGTGGTACACAAAGCACACATTTCCTAGCTCCGTCCTTGACCCCACAGTGTTTTTTTTAGAAGATTGCACTCATGAACCGAAGACAGGAATCAAACTCACAATCTTTAGGGCAGGTAATTTAACTACTTTCATATGGAGATTGCTGTGAGAGTATGAGGGTCAACTCGTCGCAAGTGGGCTGGACTGGACTACACTCATCACAAATGGGCTGGGCTGGGCTCATCATAGGTGAGCTGGACTGGACTCATCACAGGTGGGCTGGACTGGACTACACTCGTCACAAGTGGGCTGGACTGGACTACACTCATAAGTGGGCTGGGCTGGACTACACTCATCACAAGTGGGCTGGGCCGGACTTCACTCGTCACAAAATGGCTGTGCTGGGCTGGACTACACTCATCACAAGTGGGCTGGGCTGGACTACATTCATCACAAGTGGGCTGGGCTGGACTACATTCATCACAAGTGGGCTGGGCTGGACTACACTCGTCACAGGTGGGCTGGACTACACTCATCACAAGTGGGCTGGGCTGGACTACACTCGTCACAAGTGGGCTGGACTGGACTCAACTCATCACAGGTGTACTGGACTGGACTCAACTTGTTACAGTAGCCAGTTGTAGCCTTCATTTGTTATTTGTGTTTATGAATGCATAGTGGTTATAAAAATTGTACATGGGCATGTCACTATTTATAGGTTTCTTCAAGCGGACAGTCCAGAATAAGAAAGTGTATTCCTGCGTGGACAATCGCAGCTGCCAGATCGACAAGAGTCAGCGCAAGCGATGCCCATACTGTCGCTTCCAGAAATGTCTCAGTGTTGGCATGAAGTTGGAAGGTCAGATTTGACGAGCGCTTTGTGTATTTATGTCGTCATTATATAACATTCTTTCGACTGTCTCCATCACAGATGACTCATCTCATCTCTTGTACCTTGCGGTGTCAAGGTGACGTATAAACAGTGTGTGAGTGCCCATTTATGGCCTTTATATATTGAGATACCCATGTTATTTTCTCTGTTCATCGTTTACTTGGTCAACCTCTTCTTCTGGTTCCATTTGCTCTGTACAATACTGTCTTTTAATAAATTCCAGCTTCTAAGTAACACTTTACAAGTCTGTTCTTGGCTTTGACTGAGGATTTATTGTATGTGATTATCTTTATTTTTTAAAATGAAGTTATTTAACAAACCTTGAGTTGTTCATTTAGGTCGCATAGACATTTGGAAGCTTGGTGTGAAGAAAAACGCACAGATACATGCGAGCGTTTTGGCCATCTTTATTAACGAGCAGGAAAAAACTACAAAATTAAGGCACAAAACATGAATACTTAACTTGAGATCTCAAAGTAAAACAATGCACAAAAATTAGGAATGGAAAATGAGATAGCTTCGTTGATAAAGTCTATAGTTGCAACATTCACATGTATCAATGTGTGATTTTAAAAGATTTCTTTCCCCTCCTTTCATCAAGCCTGCTAGTCATATTTTGTGTTTCTATTCGGCGGCACCTAAAGTAGCTTTCAATAAATATTTTTAGTTTTAAGTTGTTACTTTTAAAGCTAAGTTGTAATGTTCTTTTTTCTGAATTTTAATATTAAATCAAATTTGATGTTGCTTTTAGTATCCGCTCATTATTTAGTGTTAAATAAATAACGATGTGTCTTTAAATTGTTACTTTTTACATTGTGTTTGTAACTCATCGTTTGCTGTATTCTGCAGCTGTCCGATCTGATCGTATGAGAGGTGGGCGAAACAAGTTTGGACCCATGTACAAAAGAGACAGGGCACTGAAGCAGCAGGCGGCCAGACAGACACATGTCATACCTGGCAGTGACCTGTCACTTGTGCCAAATGGGCTGCTAGATGTCGGCTCGCCCGGGTCTCCCGAGGACGTGAAACCTGACCCTCACGTGCTGCAGACCAGCCTCAACATGTACGCTGGTACTGTGTCGAACTCTGCTACCTCGAACCTAATCTCAGGACTTATCCCAGGCCCTGCGTGTCTGTCAGCCTCGGCGGCCGCCCCTACATCTACTGCCTCAATTACCACATCCACCGGAGGGGGCCACATGGTGAGCTCCTCGCCACCCCCGGCTCATCCACACCGCCAAACACACAACAACAACCACCACCAACCTCCTCCTCATCTTCTGGTGCCCATATCACCTCAGGACTTCGCCCAGAACTTTGTCCATATCACAGCAGTTCCACAGTCACCACTCAGCCCAAAGACTTACTACCTTCAGCACCATAGAAACCACCAGCAACAACAACAACAGCAACAGCAGCAGCATCACCACCACAAGGGTAACAACATCATGGAGCGGGTAGATTCAAGTCCGCCCATCCGTCACCAGCCACAACACACACAAGCCTTACCAGACTTTCTCATGTCCCAGAACCAGCCCTTGGGTAGAACTTCTCAGCAGAGACATGCCCCCTTAGGTGGCAATAACTTACTGGGGTCTGGCATGGCGGAACACGAGCCCAACTACCCCAGTGTGATAGAAGCCTTGAGAAGTTTCCAGGCCTCTGTGATCTCCGGGCAGACAGAACACCCAGTGTTGTCGCCGTTACTTAGCGAGATCAAAGCCACCTTGTTGGATGAAACAGAGGTAAGCATGTGTTCTATTTGTCAGCTCTTTCCTGGTCTGTCTGGGAGCTAAAGTAGCTCAGTGGCCAGATGCTGGCCTGACAGGGGGACCAGGTAATGGAAGCCCAGGTGGTCGGTGTGATACTGGCATCACCCGTCGAGTGCCATTTGGCCTGTGAAAATATGGTCTAACATATGCTTAATGAAGATTAAGGAACTAACATCCTGGTGGGTTGTTTTAATGATTGCCTGGGACTACAGTTGGCCCAGAGAACTGGAGTATGTGTTAGTTACTCATCCTAGTGGGTTGTTTTAATGAGGGCATGGGACTACAGTTGGCCCAGAGAACTGGAGTATAGGTTAATTCCTCATCCTAGTGGGTTGTTTTAGTGATTGCCTGGGACTACAGTTGGCCCAGAGAACTGGAGTATAGGTTAATTCCTCATCCTAGTGGGTTGTTTTAATGAGGGCATGGGACTACAGTTGGCCCAGAGAACTGGAGTATATGTTAGTTCCTCATCCTAGTGGGTTGTTTTAGTGATTGCCTGGGACTACAGTTGGCCCAGAGAACTGGAGTATAGGTTAATTCCTCATCCTAGTGGGTTGTTTTAATGAGGGCATGGGACTACAGTTGGCCCAGAGAACTGGAGTATAGGTTAATTCCTCATCCTAGTGGGTTGTTTTAATGAGGGCATGGGACTACAGTTGGCCCAGAGAACTGGAGTATATGTTAGTTCCTCATCCTAGTGGGTTGTCTTAATGAGGGCATGGGACTACAGTTGGCCCAGAGAACTGGAGTATAGGTTAGTTCCTTATCCTAGTGGGTTGTTTTAATAAGGGCATGGGACTACAGTTGACCCAGAGAACTGGAGTATAGGTTAGTTCCTCATCCTAGTGGGTTGTTTTAACCCTTTACAAGGCATAGCGTCCGTTACCGGCCGATCTCTAAATACGAGCGTAGCGTCCGACTCCGGCCGATACTATTATGCATTGTAAAAACGCGATCTCTCGGCTTTCCGACACTTCCGTCCGCTACTTTCACTTTCGCCGATAGCTTGACAACGTGGCCGCCATTTGTAAACGCGCTACAATGACTTTGAACAGACTTTTACGGACATGTTTTGATAGTTTTTGGGAGTTTTACGCTGTTTTTCAAAATGGATTTCGGCGCTTCTTCAAGTGATAGCCGAGATTTCGCTCTGTTCAATTTAAATGACATTAAAGGGCACGAAGTTGATTATTAATCGGAGCTAGATATCAGTGCAAAGCGTTACTTTGCATTAGCAGTCGTGAGTCGGACTTTAAAGAAAGTGATTATGATTCTGAAAATGTGTTTGTAAATTGCCGTATAGATGACGGAAAATCACAAACAACATGCCGTATTTCATAAATATTTGTGTTCATATATGGATTACCGGCAACAATCACGTGAGTAACATATTCTGCATGCTTTTCCCTTCATTGTGTTGTTTATTTAACTAAAATCGGTTGACTAACACCTTATTTGTGATGTTTTTACTAACGCGACCCGAAATTTTTACAGTACCTGAAAAAATCTTGCCCGTTCAGGGCTACAAAATGGACAAGCGTCTGCCCTGTAAAGGGTTAATGATTGCCTGGGACCACAGTTGGCCCAGAGAACTGGAGTATAGGTTAGTTCCTCATCCTAGTGGGTTGTTTTAATGAGGGCATGGGACTACAGTTGGCCCAGAGAACTGGAGTATAGGTTAGTTCCTCATCCTGGTGGGTTGTTTTAATGAGGGCGTGGGACTACAGTTGGCAAGAACTGGAGTATATGTTAGTTTTTCATCCTGGTGGGTTGTTTTAATGAGGGCATGGGACTACAGTTGGCCCAGAGAACTGGAGTATAGGTTAGTTCCTCATCCTAGTTGGTTGTTTTAAAGATTGCCTGGGACTACAGTTGACCCAGAGAACTGGAGTATGGGTTAGTTCCTCATCCTAGTGGTTTTTTTTTAATGAAGGCGGCGACTGCACTAGCCAGGCGGCCGTAATTCCTCAGGCTCAAAGACCCCTCTGCCATACACCGCAAGGTACTATATTGGCAATAAATGACTGTAGTGACAGTTCTCCTGACTTGGAATCTGTGAACTGCCATGTTTTCTTCTGCCTTTCATCTCCAAAAGAAGAACAGCCTAATGTGCCCATTACATTCCTCCAAAAGAAAAGAATGATCAAATCAGTCAGAAGGCCACCAAACCCTAGTCAAGACGACTACCACATTATGGACAGACCAGAATAAGTCATTATTCTGCGCCTCAGAACAGGACACAATAGATTACGCAACCACATGTATACAGAATTCAAGATTGGTGACTCAGCCATGTGCACATGTGGTTTGGCATCGCAGACAGCAGAGCACATACTCCAGGGCTGCCCAAACTACAACATATCCAGGCGAACCTTCTGGCCTAGAGAGACAACAGTGGAAGATAAACTCTATGGACTGCTGAGTGAACTAAATAAGACTGTTAGATTCATACAAGAGACAACATTGCAGTTATAGACATATTTCAAGCGAACGAAAGAAGAGGAGGTCTCCCAATGGAGTATAAGCCTTCAGTCAACTCATCCCAGTCCTCAGTCAACTCATGTCAAACATCAATCAACTCATGCTGGTCTCCCTGCAGACTTGTGCTTGACTGATTGGATGTAACAGCTGGTGTTTACCGGCTGAGGTAGCCAGTCCCACGTCAACCTTCTGGAGTCACCTCTGGCTACATGCATGACCGGTTACATTGTCACAGTTCTTGGCTTCCCTGGTGGACCCCTGTAGCTCAAGGGCATCCATGAGATTATTTGTTGTCCACAGGTCTTATAAGTTGTTTCATTTTGCCAGCCAGATCTGATTATCATGTTGTTCTTATATGCTTGTTGAATGTTGAATCTACAGGTGTTTATATTTCTGTATGCTTTGACGTTGTTGATCAGGTCAAGCACAAAATGGTGACTTTCATGCAGAACGAGCTGTCTCAGACAGACATTGCCAGCCCTGAGCAGTTCTTGCCGGTTTTGTGCCGCATGGTGGACCAGCTTTTGTTTCTGATGGTGGAGTGGGCACGCAGCTCCATGTTCTTCAAAGAAATTAAGGTCTGTTGTACTCTTCTTCTTCTTCTTCTTCATCTTCTTCTTCTTCTTCTTCTTCTTCTTCTTCTTCTTCTTCTTCTTCTTCTTCTTCTTCTTCTTCTTCTTCTTCTTCTTCTTCTTCTTCTTCTTCTTCTTCTTTTTCTTCTTCTTTTTCTTCTTCTTCTTCTGCGTTTGTCAGATTGTTGTTTTAGACGTAATTGCGTTGTGCCTGTTTACAGCAGAGCTGCAATTTTTGTAACTTTCAGCCGACACATCCAACTTCTTCGGCATTTGTTGACTGGGTTACCTTCCCAGGTAGTTATTGTTATGAGCTACGTAAAGTCTGTATTACGGAGTTATTGTTGTGCTGGTACCTACATTACACATGTCCATATACTATATGTCTTTCTGTGGCCATACAACTCAGCACACCCGGTAAAGCCATAGAGGCTTCGTCTCCCACAGCAGATGTCATATGGTGCGGATGCTAATCGTTCAGTAGCACTCTGTTGTAAACATGTTATATTATTCCTTAAATATGTGTTTCATCTGTCGTATCTTCGACAAGCATCCATCTGTACATAATCTTTAGAGAGTTTGCCTTATCCAGTGTGTGCCCCCATACTTCTGGCATTCTGGTTGTTAAAAGTGATGGCTTGTGACCTGGTACTCTGTCTGACCCAGACAGTATACCCGTGTAAGTCCCTGTAGAGTGGTCAATGTTTGGTGTCCACAACGGCCCATGTTGAGCTTTACCTCAAACAGACTGAGAATCAGACGCCAGATTGCTCTAGTAGCTGTATTGCCCATGATCCACCTCTCTGCCACCGTGATCCACCTCACTGCTGCCATGATCCACCTCACTGCTGCCATGATCCACCTCACTGCTGCCATGATCCACCTCACTGCCACCGTGATCCACCTCACTGCTGCCATGATCCACCTCACTGCTGCCATGATCCACCTCACTGCTGCCATGATCCACCTCACTGCTGCCATGATCCACCTCACTGCTGCCATGATCCACCTCACTGCTGCCATGATCCACCTCACTGCTGCCATGATCCACCTCACTGCTGCCATGATCCACCTCTCTGCCACCATGATCCACCTCACTGCCACCATGATCCACCTCACTGCTGCCATGATCGCCTCCAGCTCCATTCTCATACTTGAGCTTGTAGACCTGTGGGCTCCGGCCATCAGTGTGCTCTATTGTGTCATCTCTGGCCATTTTCATCTATTGGCTGTTGTAACCTCTAATTTTGCCAAGCCATGACATCTCTCTCTCTCTACATTCCCTACCAAATATGATGATTGCCTGGTTTTACAAACATCATTACATGTATGCAAGTCTAATTTTATTAATAGTTTATACTGGTGGAGAGCCAGCCCTGTGCTAAGGGGTTACTTTGGAATTCGTAATCTCACATACTGTGTTGATTGGCAACAGATGGCCTTGCCACAAAATGCAGGGGTTGACTGTGATGTCCTGTAAACGATGTGCAACTAATCTTTTTTAACTTGTGGATCAGTGCAGTGAGGTGATAAATCAAGATGTTTCACATCGATGTGGGGCAAGATCAGAACAGCGAGATGAGAAATCAAGATGAGGTTCCACAGCGATGTGGTGGGGCAAGATCAGAACAGCGAGATGAGAAATCAAAATGTTTCACAGCGATGTGGTGGGGCAAGATCAGAACAGGGAGATGAGAAAGTAAGATGATGTTTCACAGCAATGTGGTTCGGGCAAGATCAGAGCAGCATGGAGCTTATTCAGACATGACATCCAGTATGGGAATGGAAGTGGAGGCGGTCACTGCAGCTCAAACATGTCCTTCTGAGGCTCCAGTCAATAAGATAGCCATCATAACTATCAGTCAGCCCTACGGAAGGTTCAATCTGGATGTATCTGGTCAGAATGGTTGACACACAGTCATGACACCTTCACAAACTGAAGTGGCTCTACTGTTCAGACCATGCTCGTGTACAAGGGACATGAAAAGGCTGCCTTCAGGGGGAGCATTGAGGTTGATGACTGGAAGAATCGAAAATCCCAATGGGCACTATGAAAGATGATAATAGTAGAGTGAAAAGCAGAGGTTTGCGGAAACATCTCAGCAATAAGTATTCATACCCTTTGATATATTCTGAGAGAGACAGAGCATTTACTATAGTCCCAAATGTAGTGACGTCAGTGAGAACCAATGGGGTAGAGGTGAAGACCTAAACCTCCCTGGCACCTCATCCACCATGTTGCTTATGTTTTAGCCATCGTGTTATTTTCTGTTATATTGATTGTGGTTGCTGTTTGTCCTGTCAGGTTGAGGACCAGATGAAACTGTTGCACAACAGCTGGAGCGAGATCCTGATTCTGGACTTCATCTACCGCCAGATCCACAATGTCTGGGGCAGGGAGATCATTACGGTAAACATGCACATGTGCTTTCTGTATGGGGTGGGAGATCATTACAGTAAACATAAATGTGTGCTTTCTGTGTGGGGTGGTAGATCATTACGGCAAATATACATGTGTGCTTTCTGTGTGGGGTGGGAGATCATTACGGTAAATATACATGTGTGCTTTCTGTGTGGGGTGGGAGATCATTACGGTAAATATACATGTGTGCTTTCTGTATGGGGTGGGAGATCATTACGGTAAATATACATGTGTGCTTTCTGTGTGGGGTGGGAGATCATTACGGTAAATATACATGTGTGCTTTCTGTGTGGGGTGGGAGATCATTACAGTAAACATACATCTGTGTTTTCTGTGTGGGATGTGAGAGTGCACTGCAATGTCTGGCTTTTTCTGAGACATTCAGATTGTGTTAGAATATTAAGCATGGCCCTGCAGGCTTACTACCAATTTCCAGCTCAGCCCACTATCGAGGATGGACCGTGAAGGCCTACTACCACTCCCAGCCCATTGCACTATCCAGGTTTGCACAAGTTTGCCAGGTATCTGGCTTGATCTCCTACTCTCTGCCGATCTTTGAATGAGTACGCTAGCGCAGCCCTGGCATTGGTTGATTTGTTTGCAGTCTCGCTACAACCATTATGGTGATTGTGTGGCTGATAGGTTTAACATACTTACACTTTCTTTTCTGTCCGCTGCGTAGTGGATTTATTCCATACACCGGTCATTTGCACTGAAATGTTGACTTCTTGTCCTTGACTTAGGGACGTAATTTACAGTTAATTACTAGAATCTGTGTAGTTGGATGTTTGCCTAATGATGGGAGGCAACTAACCCTCACAAAAATCAGTCCAGTGCATTCATTAGTTGTAGCATGTGCGTGGATTACGCTCAAGGTCAAAGCCAGTGCAAAAAAAAAAAAATCCAACGTGACTGTCAACTCAGCGAGCACATTGTTGTGGCACTGTGCAGATTGGCCCTGCTCAAGGACTTCTTTACATACGGACAAATGGTGTTTGAGGATTTGCTTTTCTCGAGATTGGAGACAGACTGCATGGTCAGACTTTCTTCATCTTGCCAGATTAGCAGCTGGTGGTAGAACATGGTGAGCAGTCTGACACTTCATTGCCAGGCTAACCTTGTTGGAAGATAAACCCTCCAAACACTGCTGATAATCCACTGCAGATGTAGTGTATTACTCCTAAAACATATAAGCTGCTTTCTCTCATTGTGTTGGTGTACAAGTCTAAAACGTGTGTAAGCAGCTTTCTCTCATTGTACAAGTCATAAAACATATGTGTAAGCTGCTTTCTCTCATTCTGCCAACAGCCCAGCGGAGACGTGATCGGGTTGGATATTCTGGACAAGTTAGGACTGGGGGATGTCAGGGCCAAGGTGTTTGAGTTGGTCAAGAAGGGCCGGGAGTTGAAGCTGGACCTGAACGAGTACATGTGCCTTAAGTTTATCATTTTGCTCAACCCAGGTGAGAACTGTCAGCTAGAGGCTCCATGTGTCACTGTTTGAGATCACTTGTATGAATATGAGTGTTGATAAACACACACACGCGCACACTCACACAGAGAGAGAGAGAGAGAGAGATATTTTTTGGCATTTATAGAAGTACAAGAATTAAGTAGAGATACCAATCAGTATGTGTTCTATTTATGAACTGTCTTAGTGACTTCAAATGATTTCCAATTGATATTTCTGTGTAATACATGAATATTAAGTGAGAGATAGAGTAGGTTAGCCCTCCACACACTCCATGTAGGAGAGGAAAGACTGAAAACATTACACCCAAGAGTAGGAGATGAAAGCATGAATAAGTCTGAGGTGTCTCAGGTCCCTTGAGTGGGAAAAGAAAGACCAACCGTGATTCTGAATTCTTTCCATGTGTATTTTTCTTTACAGAATATATACTCCAGATTGGGAGGAAGACCGCACAGTTTGGTCAGAATCATGACTATAGTCCATGAACTAAGCAAACACACACATTATGTTGTACACCAGATTGTATTAAACAGAAATATAGACCTAGATAATAAATACCGTGATTTGATGTGTGGAACAATAAGATGAGGACAGATGGCAAGACATTTAGTGACAAAAGGTTTTTTCTGTTCACTAATTGAACTTCTTCTCTTTGACCTGTTAAACTGTTTGCAACTTTGTGGACGTGGTCAACTGAAAATGTTTGTTGCTGTGTATCTGTCAATCTATACATGGACAGTTTTTGTTTTGGATAATAGTTGATATTGACAAGATATATTTGTTGTTTGTCTGCTATATTTATAATGTTCCACACACAACAAGTAATGCTGCCTCTGTTGGGAATTGAACTGGCATCTAGTGCACTAACCATGTCATCATTCAAGAGTAGAGGGAGTGAACAAGCGATCTCTTATCTTTAAAGGGTTCAGAATTTGGGACACAGGCCCGCCTGACCTGTCTGTTCTTAGAAAGTAACATTTCACAGAATATTTTTGTTTCTGGGTAGAAGATGACAGAAGAAAAAATACAATCTGCTGCACTAAAACCAGGGTAGAAGAGGAAATACGTGAATACATCATGCTTCCTCCCCAAACGTTAACACCAGGCTTGAAGAAAATTTATGTGAATACATCATGCTTCCTTCCCCAACATTAACACCAGGCTTGAAGAGGGAGTATGTGAATACATCATGCTTCCTCCCCCAGTGTTAACATGAGGGTAGAAGAGGAAATATGTGAATACATCATTCTTCCTCCCATAATTGTGTCAACTTTTTTCCTCAGATGTGTCCGGCCTTGAGAACCGAACATACATTGAACAGAGTCAAGAAAAGGTCACAGCAGCCCTGATTGAGTACTGCCGGATGGTTTACCCCAACGTTAGTGACAAGTACAGCCAGCTGCTGATGCGACTGCCAGAGATCAGACTCATCTCAATCCGCACCGAAGACTTTCTCTACTTCAAACACCTCAGCAATGAAGTGCCTGACCAGACTTTACTGACTGAAATGCTACATGCCAAAAGAAGAGGTTGACATTCTAGTGAGCCAGTGTGGCATATCATAGTACATCTGTGAATTTGTCTGCGCCAGATGTAACCCAAGAACTTGGGCCAGAGATTGGCCACATGCTCTTGTATGCCAAGTGGACATTTGGGCATAAGTTACATAACAATTTACTGGAAGCATCTGGCTGCACATGATTCATACATACAAAATGGCATATCCAAAAGAGATGCAGTAAATCTGGACAAATCCAGAGGTTGCTGGTCAAGTAGGAGATGAGGCGTGTCCAAACAGGCATGGAGAGAAGGTTGTGCAATCAACCATAGACAGGACTGATGCCCCTGGGTTTGATTCTGTTGGAGGCATGAGAAGAGGTTTGTGCACATCTGTGCTAAATCATCTTTTATGTGGGATGAATATCAAGAGGATTGTGTTCAAATGTGCAAAATCATCCTTTGTGGGGATGAATATCAGGATGAGGATTGTGTACAAATGTGCCAAATCATCGTTTATGGGGGATGGGTATCAAGAAGCCAGCATTATGAGAAGTGATAGACTTTTCAGAAGGAATACAGAGATGATTTTGAAGAACAGAACCTTTGCAGAAGGAACCTCAGCATTAGTTGTAGGCAACATACATAAGTCCTGTAGAATATAGACATAAACTCTAGGGAATATAGGCATAAGCTCTAGGGAATATAGGCATAAGCTCTAGGGAATCTAGGCATAAGTTCTAAGGAATGTAGACATAAATTCTAGGGAATATAGACATAAGCTCTAGGGAATTTAGGTGTAAGCTATAGGGAATATAGACATAAGCTCTAGGGAATAAAGGCATAAGCTCTAGGGAATATAGGCGTAAGCTCTAGGGAATATAGGCATATGCTCTAGGGAATATAGGCATAAGCTCTAGGGAATATAGACATAAACTCTAGGGAATATAGGCGTAAGCTCTAGGGAGTATAGGCATAAGCTCTAGGGAATATAGGCATAAGCTCTAGGGAATATAGGCATAAGCTCTAGGGAATATAGATCGATTCCTACAAGGTGTAACCATTGATTATTTTTCTGTCCTCACAAGACTGAGTTGCAGACATTGATTGCAGATCTCTCATGTTGGCCTCGTTAAATGACATCCCACTTGGCAGCGTTGTTGAGGGCCAAAATTTGCCTGATGTTTTCAGTCTATACTAAACATACTGTGTCGTGGGCAGGTTTTTAGGTGTTGACAGCCTAATTGACCTTCTTCTGCTAAAGTCTATGATGTATGACGTTGGTCATCATGTATGTCCACTGTTGTCAATCATATCGGATGTTTCTACATGCCATGATGCCAGATTGTCCTGCAAAGTTTTATTAGATCATCCTTGGTCTCTCTTCATGCCCAACTGTTTTAATGCATGTCTTCTCATGAAGTGGCCTGAAAGAAGGCAGACATGGCAGAGAGTTTGTAGTCCTGCCTCAGACTCATAAGGCGCCCGATTTTGAATCTTAGCACTATATGGCTGCACATTTTTGCAAGAAATCTTTGTTGTCTACGTCACGCACCCCTCTCATGTCTGGAGTAGTGAAATCAGACACTTTTGTTTTGTAATAGGTCCAGTCTTAGACTGGAGTGGACATCACTACCTCTAGGCCGCTCAGCCCAGTGTTATGTGAAATATTCTGTCAGTGATGATTTGAAGAGGTGATACCAGAGAATAGCTTCAGTTGTGGGGGGGGGGGGGGGGGGGGGGGAGGCTTGTTGCATCATAAGTGTACTTTAGTGATGATTGTGTGGGGAAGGAGAGAGATTTTAGTGGTATCTCAATGGGGGGCAGAATACTGTTGTATTTACTTAACTAACAGTATACTTTTCGTGATGATTGTGTGGGGGAGGAGAGAGGTTTTAGTGGTATCTCAATGGGGGGCAGAATACTGTTGTATTTACTTAAATAACAGTATACTTTTCGTGATGATTGTGTGGGGAAGGAGAGAGATTTTAGTGGTATCTCAATGGGGGGCAGAATACTGTTGTATTTACTTAACTAACAGTATACTTTTCGTGATGATTGTGTGGGGGAGGAGAGAGGTTTTAGTGGTATCTAAATGGGGGGCAGAATACTGCTTTATTTGCATAAATAAGTATGCTTTTAGTGATATGTGTGTCAAGAAAAGAATACTATATTTATGAACATACACGAGTATATTTTTAGTGGTATTTGTGAGTGTTAATTTTCTCTGTAACAATACAAAATCATCATCTTTTTCTGGACTTGTAAAACAAATATTTATTTGCAGACGAAACGCCTTGTCATCCAGAAATAACAGTGACTAATGAATATTTTGTTTCTGGAGTCTTACATTCACTAAGGGTGAACTCATTGTTGTGAACTCATGAATACACTGAACATGTCTCACATGTGGAATATTTTGGCGATATAATGAATATTGGGCGGCGTTAAATGGAAGCCAGGCACAGACTGGCCACAGACATGCGCAGGTTAGATGGAATGAGGAACTGCCGCCACAAAGCCGGCAAACAGGTGACAGTATAAACATGGCTGACAACATGCACCTGTCCTGTGACCACATACGGACATGAGTCATGGATCATCTATCCCGTGACAACATACGGACATGAGTCATGGATCATCTGTCCCGTGACAACATACGGACATGAGTCATGGATCATCTATCCCGTGACAACATACAGACGTGAGTCCTAGATCATCTGTCCTGTGACACCATACGGACGTGAGTCGTGGACCATCTGTCTTGTGACAACATATGGACGCAGTCATGGACCAATTGGCAGTCACTACAGAAGGAAATCCGGGTGCGTGAACTGAAATGTTGCAGAAACATTCTTAGCCAACTGGGGATTAAGAAGATGGAAAAGTATAACAATTCTACCAGATGTGTACACGGAAGATAGTGGCCTCATAGACAGCATGGTATCTGGGACCCTGACGTACTTTGGCCAGATTAAACTGCACAGTGGCTGGGACAGAACAGTCATGGAAGGTATGGTTCCGACAAGAAGTGGCAGGCGTCGTCTAGCATGGAGATGGACACAGGATGTTGAGCATGCCCACGGCCAAGGATCTGATAAAGGATCTAGAATCTTCTCAGCAGGTCATGATGAGGGCGACCTGCTGCAGGATGATGATAATGATATATCTATCTATATATCTATAAATATAGAGTATGAAAATAGATGTGTATCACAAATGTGAGGGCTGTGAAATAATGCACACACACACACAAGCTGATTTGTGTGTGGCTCTTTAGTTTTTTTATTTTGTTTTCCCACATTGCCTTGATTTTCTTGATTGCCTTTAGGTGTGGTCGTGTGTTTCGGTGAGCGGCATGTACCTGGCTGCATTCTGTTGTGGCTGTCTGCTTCTGTTCATATTTCCGCATGCTTTTATTACCTTGTTTTATGCGTGTTTCTGTTGTTGCATATTTCTGTTGTTGATTTCTGTAACTGATTTCTGCATATTTTGGATACTGAGCTGCCTTTTTTCTGTCTGTATATGTGTGCTACTTATTTCTGTTAATCCATGTTGCTGTAATGCCGTATTCTTTAGTAAGTAGAGACAAAACTTACAGGACCCTTTTTAATAATTCTAAGACTAGTCAGCATGCCAGAAGTGTAACTGCGAGCATTCTTATCCATTCTGCCATGCTGACCTGTGGTTTTAGTCCATGATTGACACTTGTAACACGGGATTGATATGTAAACAAGCTGCTTATCATTGTTTACTTGAGTTCAGGATCAATGTTAAGACTGGTTGATTAATGTACTTAAATTTCTTACTTCTGAATTGCTTTTCTTGCATCTTGTTTTCATATTTCTGTCATCTTTCATCCTCTGTTGTTCTGTCCATTCCTGGTTGTTCTTTCCTTCCTCTTTCAATCTTCCCATCGTCTGTTGATCTTGTCATCATTTATTGATCTATTTCAGTTCTGAGAATCACATTAAGCCGGGAGTGCAGGGAGTGGCCAGCAGGGGCCACGGAAGTGGAAATCCAGCAACTAATTCAGGACAATGCTTACTCGAGTGATGTGATTATCTACACAGATGGTTCGGTGTCAAGAGGTGAGAGAAGTGGCTGGGGTTTCATAGCCAAAGCTAATGGTCGATGTTTGGGGCAGGAGAGCCCGGCATATGATACCACAACATCCAGCTTAAGAATGGAAGTGGAGGCAGTCACTGCGGCTCTCCGCTGGATGGAGAATACGACACACACACACATCGTAATTGTAACTGACTCAGAAAGCATGCTGACGAGGGTGAGGACGGGCAGATTTCGTGCGGAGTGGCTTGCTTCGCTTCGGAGGTCACGGGTGACAAGCATCGCTTGGATCTTTTCTCCGGGGCATGCTGGTGTGCTGGGAAATGAACAGGCGGACAGATTGGCTGGCTCTGCAGAACTTGGTGGAGTATTGATACATGACAAGGCAGACGTGGTTGCGGCCTTGTGGGAGCACGTGCACACCTCGGAGGAGCAAATGGATTACCATGGTCTGCCAAGAATGAGACAACGAGGAGTGACGAAGGGATCTGGCCGACACTCAACGCTCAAAGGAAAGGCGAGACGGACTTATAATCAGATTGCTACTGGCACTATTAGTGTTGGAACTCTTCGCTGGCTGCTGAGGATGGGGACGGAGCACTTATGGGAATGCCCCGAATGCTGTGATGTCGATTCCTAAATCAATCAATCAATCAATCAAGTTCTGAGGTCTTGCTGATATTAGTGTTACTTACTGGCACATGGTCGTCTTGACAGATGATAGTTTGTCACATTGTGCACAAAGCCGGGACTGAATTGTAGAGACCATGTGTTGCTCATGAAGCATGATCCCTCTCTCAGCCTGCCTAGTTGACTCCGGAGGAAATGTAACACCTATACGTCTGGACCAAGATAAGCTGCAGATGATGCCGGGTCAACAAAGCAATGCTCTAACTGTTTGCCTGTCGGAGCTTCGATCCTAGACCAGTTGCAACCAAAAGCTTAGGGTCTGATCTGCCCTGCCACAATATGTAGTCTTTAGGTTGCTTTTCCTTGCACCAGGATAAATGCTTGTACCCTCCCAGTTGCGTTCCCTCCTCTACTGTCATACGGTAGCTCTTCCTATTGTGGGTTTGTTTGTCTTCTTGTAGTTGGTTTATTTGTCTTCATATTGTAGGTTTATCTTTCTGTTGTAGGTTTGTTTGTCTTCATGTTGTAGGTTTGTTTGTATTTCTGTTGTAGGTTTATGTGTCTTTCTGTTGTAGGTTTGTTTGTATTTCTGTTGTAGGTTTGTGTGTATTTCTGTTGTAGGTTTGTTTGTCTTTCTATGTAGGTTTGTTTGTCTTTCTGCTGTAGGTTTGTTTGTCTTTCTGTTGTAGGTTTGTTTGTCTTTCTGTTGTAGGTTTGTTTGTCTTTCTATTGTAAGTTTGTTTGTCTTTCTATTGTAGGTTTGTTTGTCTTTCTATTGTAGGTTTGTTTGTCTTCATATTGTAGGTTTGTTTGTCTTCGTGTTGTATGTTTCACATATTGTATTAAATGAACTTGTATATCTGTCTCATTTGTCTTCATCTCATCTCATCATCTCTCATCTCATCTCATCATGTTCCTCTTGTACCTTGCGGTGTCGAGGTGAAGTATAAATATCGTGAGAGTGCCCGCTTATGGGCTTCATATATCGATATACCCAAGGACTCTGCTATTCCCTCCGTCCAACGTTTACGTGGTCGGCCTCTTCCTCTGTTTCCATCTGGTCTGTACATCATTGCTTGTTGTGGTATGCTGTTGACTGGTAACCTACTTGCATGGCCAAACCATTTGACTTGCTGCTTTAACCCCCACTTTAGTCCTGGTGGTGGTAAACAAGGTGATGGAGTGGTGCAGGGGCCATTATAAACCCAGACAAGGCATCCGTTGTGTGGTACTCCCTGGAAAACCGGATCGTCAAGGCAGATGTCCCAGGTATTATGTTGAATGGATGTCCTCTTAGTCGAGAGAGTAAATTGAAGTACTTGGGTATCACCTTTGACAGGTGTTTGTCTTTTAAGGATCATGTGGAAGATTTGGTGGTGAAGGCTGGTAGGGGACTTAATGCATTGAGGGCTATGGCAGCAACCGGGGTAGATCAGAGGATGCTGTACAGGCTCTTTATGGAGTATGGTTTGGGGCTGCTGATAGTATCAAAGATCCAGCTTGAAAGGTTGGAGAACATACAGAATGCTGCCATGCGGTTAATCCTGGGGTGCACAAAGGACACACCAATTATCTGCATGAGGCATATCCTGGTGCTACCTACAATGACGGATAGGCACAGGGTCCTTCAGGCCAAATGGTACCTGAGAGTTGCCGCAGATAGGGATCACCCGCTGCATGCAGCAGTAGATATGGTAAAAGGTCATAGACTAAGACGAGGCAGGTCCTGGATGGCACAGGCAGAACTTTCTATAAGCCAGGTGTGTGATCTAGAGACCATCAATCGTGAAAGAGAGTGGGTTGAAGTTCCAGAAGACATGACGGACTGGCACAATGTAATAATAACACTGGGTCGTGAGTGCAGAGAATGGGCAGCAGGCAGCACTGAGTTGTGCATGCAACAGCTGATGCAGAGCAACACACATCAAGGTGACGTAGTCATCTACACCGATGGGTCAGTGGTGAGAAACAGACGTAGTGGCTGGGGCTTTATTGCAAAGGCTAATGGGCGAGTCTTGAAAAAGGAGAGCCTGGCATATGAGACTACGACCTCCAGCACGAGAATGGAGGTGGAGGCAGTAACAGCGGCATTCCGGTGGCTAGAGGAGACTACTGCAACTCACGTTGTGTTCATTACAGATTCAAAGAGTATGCTTAGCAAGGTGGAGAAAGGAATGTTTCGTGTGGAATGGCTATCGTCGCTTCAGAGGTCACAGATTGTGAGAATTGTATGGATATTTTACCCTGGCCATGCGGATGTACGGGGGAATGAACAGGCTGATACGCTAGAAGGGAATGCACCTCTTGGTGGTATTTTGCCTATGGACAAGGGGGAGGTGGTCGTGCGCTTGTGGGACCAGGTGGAGAAGTCGGAGGAACAGATTAAGAACCCATATGTGGAAAGAATGAGATTTCAGGGGATCGGCAGGGGTTCTGGAAGAATATCAAAACTGAGAGGGAAGACCAGGAGAACTTTTAATTAGATATCGCTGGGAACGATTAGTAGTGTGACTCTTGCTGGCTGTTGAATGAGGGGACTGAGCATGTATGGGAATGTCCTGAGTGCAGTGATGTCGGTTCTTAACTCAACTCAACAACTCTTAATTTCTGATCTTACATCTTCTTGATACGTTGAGTATTCTTCTCAGAAATCTCGTTTCTGTTGTTGTGATTGTTCTTTTCTCTTTTTCTGTCATTGTCCAGGTTTGGCATTGGTAACATAGAGTTGGTAGGAAGATTGTGTTGTAAAGTGCTTTCTTAGTAGTTATTATAATATATGTTTGTTCTTTAGTATTGGTGCCATTTGTTCAATGAGTTGATTTGCCTTAATGCACCTATTTTCGATCTCGTCTTCTGATCTGCCATTTGATGATATTATACTTCCTAGGTACTTGAAACTCTTTACTTGTTTCAAGGGATGTTCGTTTAGGTGAATTGTTGTTGTTTGTTCTTCTTTAGTTATAGTCATTACCCCTGTTTTGCTTGTGCTAATTTTCATGTTATGTTTCCTACACATTTCGTTTAGACTATTCATGTGGTCTTGTAATTCAGCTTCTGATTTTGCTATTAGTGCTTGGTCGTCCGCAAACAGGAGTTCTCTAATGGTTAGATTTGCAGATGGTTCTTCTTCTATGTTCTCGTCATGCGGTATTTTTGCTGTCTCTGCTTGGCTGGTTTCTTTACATATGTTGTCTATATATGTTACGAACAAGAGGGGACAGGACACAACCTTGTCGTACTCCAGATATTATGGTGAAGGGTTCTGAGTGTCCTCCAGTTGCTCTCACTATGCATTCACTGTTGTTGTATAAACTTCTACATAGGTTTGTTAGATGTGTACTCACTCCATATTGTTTAAGGATTTCCCACTGCTTGTTTCTATCTACTCTATCAAATGCCTTTTCTTCGTCGACAAAGGCTAAGTAGTGTGTTTCATTTAATTCGATTGATTTTTCTACAAGTTGTCTAAGAGCAAAAATGGCACCTGCGCATCCTTTGTTTTTCCGAAATCCAAGTTGTGTTTCACTTAGCTGGGGTTCTAAAGTAGTTCATAATTTTTCTTCACCATCGTATAATATTCTTGGTGGTCTTCAAACCTGAGCTGGTACAGACATTTGTTGTATGTGTCTGTCTAATTGTTACCCTTAGAAAATAAAGTTTTGTTGTTGTTGTTGTTGTTTCCTGTTGTTTTATTGTTTATATCATAGACAGTCAGGACAGTGGTGAAGTGGTAGATCCTTTCATCAGAATGGAGTAGTTTGTGTCAGTTATCCTTACACTCAGAAGTCAGAACATGAGTGGTACGGTGTTACGTATTGTCCCTCTTACTTGTTGCCTTGTGGATCATGGTTGTATGATGTTACATATTTTCCCTGTTACTTGTGGCCTTGTGGGTCATGGTTGTATGTTACGTATTGTCCCTGTTACTTGTTGCCTTGTGGGTCATGGTTGTATGATGTTGCATATTGTCACTGTTACTTGTTGCATTGTGGGTCATGGTTGTATGATGTTGCATATTGTCACTGTTACTTGTTGCATTGTGGGTCATGTGTGTATGTTATGTATTGCCCTTGTTACTTGTGGGTTATGGTTGTCTGTTATGTATTGTCCCTGTTACTTGTGGGTCTTGGTTGTATGATGTTACATATTGTCCCTGTTACTTGTGGGTCATGGTTGTATGATGTTACATATTGTCCCTCGTGTTGCCTTGTGGGTCATGGTTGTATGATGTTACGTATTGTCCCTGTTACTTGTTGCCTTGTGGGTCATGGTTGTATGATGTTATGTATTGTCACTGTTACTTGTTGCATTGTGGGTCATGGGTGTATGTTACGTATTGTCCCTGTTACTTGTGGCCTTGTGGAGTAAGGTTGTGTAATGTTACACATTGTCCCTGTTACTTGTGTAGTAAGGTTGTATGTTAGTATTGTCCCTGTTACTTGTGGAGTAAGGTTGTATAATGTTTCATATTGTTCCTGTTACTTGTGGAGTAAGGTTATATGATGTTACATATTGTCCCTGTTACTTGTGGGTCATTTGCACTGAATAATGAATTTGGGGTGGCCGAAAGGTTGTGGAGTCTGCCTCATACTCAGAAGGTGTTAGGTTCGATCCCTAGAATGTTTCCAAGAACCACTGGAGCTTAATAGTATTTCTCTCTCTCTCTCTCTCCCCCCCCCCCCCCCCCCCCCCCCCCCCCAGAAGTAGAAACACAAAGTTGAAAGTCACAGAGATGTGGTTTCTCCATAGTATACTCAGAATGCCATGATTGGTCAAGAAGACCAATGTTCATGTACAACAAGAGGTACATTCATGCAGACGAATGAGTAGCCAGTCAGGATAATGTCATTGTTTGGTCACATGCAGACGAATGAGTAGCCAGTCAGGATAATGTCATTGTTTGGTCACATGCAGACGAATGAGTAGCCAGTCAGGATAATGTCATTGTTTGGTCACATGCAGATGAATGAGTAGCCAGTCAGGATAATGTCATTGTTTGGTCACATGCAGACAAATGAGTAGCCACTCAGGATAATGTCATTGTTTGGTCACATGCAGACGAATGAGTAGCCAGTCAGGATAATGTCATTGTTTGGTCACATGCAGACGAATGAGTAGCCAGTCAGGATAATGTCATTTTGGTCACATGCAGATGAATGAGTAGCCAGTCAGGATAATGTCATTGTTTGGTCACATGCAGACGAATGAGTAGCCATTCAGGATAATGTCATTGTTTGGTCACATGCAGACGAATGAGTAGCCAGTCAGGATAATGTCATTGTTTGATCACATTATGAGATAGGGTGTCTGAAGACAGTTGGGGAAACTGGAGGGTGTTCGAATCACAGGAGGACATGCTGGATGGTTTGGTGGTAACATTGTGTAGTTACCCTGCAAATCAACAGTTACGATTTCTGTTCTTAGATCCAATTTGTGGATTCAGTTTGGTATGTTTGTATTCAAGATTCAGTTTGGTATGTTTGTGTGTTCAAGATTCAGTCTGGTATGTTAGTGTCCAAGATTCAGTTTGGTATGCTTGTGTCCAAGATTCAGTTTGTGTCCAAGATTCAGTTTGGTGTGTTTGTGTCCAAGATTACGTTTGGTATGTTTGTGTCCAAGATGCAGTTTGGTGTGTTTGTGTCCAAGATGCAGTTTGGTATGTTTCTGTCCAAGACTCAGTTTGGTGTGTTTGTGTCCAAAATTCAGTTTGGGCATGTTTGTGTCCAAGATTCAGTTTGGTATGTTTGTGTCAAGATTCAGTTTGGTATGTTTGTGTCCAAGATTCAGTTTAGTGTGTTTGTGCCCAAGATTCAGTTTGGTATGTTTGTGTCCAAGATTCAGTTTGGTATGTTCATGTCCAAGATTCAGTGTAATGTGTTGGTGTCCAGATTCAGTGTGATGTGTTTGTGTCCAAGATTCAGTTTGATATGTTTGTATAGGGGAAGAAATACAAGCTAGAATCAATTCTGGAAATAAGATATACAATGCACTACAACATCTACTAAAATCAAATGCGCTATCTCGTAACAACAAAATCACAATATACAAAACACTGATTAGACCAGTTGTGCTGTATGGCTCTGAAACCTGGAGCACAACTAAAGGGTACGAAGCCTTGTTACAAACCTTTGAGAACAAAGTCTTAAGACACATCTTTGGGCCCATTAGGGATACACAAAGTGGAGAGTGGAAAAGAAGAAGCAACAAAGACATTTATGATCTGTTTAAGTCCCCGCTAATCACTGGTATCATGAAGGCTAATAGACTGCATTGGCTGGGGCATATAGAAAGAATGGAAGATAATAGGGAAACAAAACTCGCTTACACTCAAGAAATAAATTACAGTAGACCCTGAGGTAGACCAAGAAGACGGTGGAGAGATAATATACATACAGACCTACAAGCACTTGGAATCAGTGACTGGCAAGAGAAGGTCAACCAGAGAGATGAATGGAGACGGCTTGTATCTGCAGCAAAGAACCTCAATGGCTCGGAATGCTGAAGAAGAAGATGTTTGCGTCCAAGATTCAGTGTGATGTGTTGGTGTCCAAGATTCAGTTTGGTATGTTTGTGTCCAAGATTCAGTTTGGTTATGTTTGTGTCCAAGATTCAGTTTAGTATGTTTGTGTCCAAGATTCAGTTTGGTATGTTTGTGTCCAAGATTCAGTTTGGTATGTTTGTGTCCAAGATTCAGTTTGGTATGTTTGTGTCTAAGATTCAGTTTGGTATGTTTGTGTCCAAGATTCAGTTTTGTGTGTTGGTGTCCAAGATTCAGTTTGGTATGTTTGTGCCCGTGATTCAGTTTGGTGTGTTTGTGTCCAAGATTCAGTGTGATGTGTTTGTGTCCAAGATTCAGTTTGGTATGTTTGTGTCCAAGATTCAGTTTGCTGTGTTGGTGTCCAAGATTCAGTTTGGTGTGTTTTGTGTCCAAGATTCAGTTTGGGTATGTTTGTGTCCAAGATTCAGTTTGGTATGTTTGTGTCCAAGATTCAGTTTGGTTGGTGTTTGTGTCCAAGATTCAGTTTGTATGTTTGTGTCTAAGATCCAGCATGATGTGTTGGTGTCTATGATGCATGTTTGAAACACTTGTGTCCTGGGATTGTAACAGCGGGACATTAGTTAAGTGACTTTTTGTAAGTTTTCCAAATGTATCTTTTGTTTTTGTTTGTGTACTAATGAAGGCTGTCTAGCTGCATCGCTCATTCCGTGACGTTTGATTGTGTACTTGTCAGGCTGACCAGTTTTACTTAATGTTTTTGTTGATTTACTTATTGTCATTTGACAGCTTCACTGCAATTGTGCTTGTTTTATTTCTTGTAATTACCTGTATATACCAATGCATATGTCTGTCTGCTTTATTCTCCTTCTGCCCTCTGTTCCACCATTGAGGCCGAGGCCCTCGACCCACTCACTCCCAGCCCTCCCATCTTCAGCGATCCCATGCAGCTCTGTCCATGTCATTCTCAAATTCTTCATTTCTTTTTCTAATTCTGTGTTTTCATGTGTTTTTAGCTTTTCCTTTATTTCTGTTGCTTTGTGGGTTCCAGACTAAGACAATTCTAGGTATACTATTCTCAGCCTGTGTGGTCTTCTACCTAGCCCAGACATTGTTTGCTCACCACTTGGTTCACTGGTATTTGTCCAGTTCTCTCCATGATTTTGTCATAACGTTTTATTCCTTCTGTTTTGTGCAGGCATCCGTCTAGTGAATGTCTGCAGGTTATTTGTAATCATTGTTGTTCTCCAAGTTTCTGATCCATACCATTGTCTTGGTTGACTCACCAGTGTATGTTGGGTTTGTGCACAACGAAAGGCCTTTAATTGATTCAGTGATTAACAAAACGTAGGCTTGGACCAAACAAAAATTGGTGGCGGGATATGTGAAGTAGGGGTGTGTCACAGTTATGACTTAAAAGGTGTTAATATGGTAGCATCCTTTTATATATCAAACTAGCTGACCCGGCCCGGCTTCGCCCAGTCCTTGGTGGGGAGCATCTCATTTAATTCATATAAGTAGTCATATAAGTTCCCGTTACCGACTGTCTGTCTGTCTGACCCGGCCCGGCATCGCCCAGTCCTTGGTGGGGAGCATCTAATTTAATTCATATAAGTAGTCATATAAGTTCCCGTTCCCGTTACCAACTGTCTGTCTGACTGACCCGGCCCGGCATCGCCCAGTCCTTGGTGGGGAGCATCTCATTTAATTCATATAAGTAGTCATATAAGTTCCCATTCCCGTTACCGACTGTCTGTCTGACCCGGCCCGGCATCGCCCAGTCCTTGGTGGGGAGCATCTCATTTAATTCATATAAGTAGTCATATAAGTTCCTGTTCCCGTTACCAACTATCTGTCTGTCTGTCTGTCTGTCTGTCTGACCCGGCCCGGCATCGCCCAGTCTGTCTGTCTGTCTGTCTAATCATTTATTGGTTGCAGTTAGAACAACCTTAGATAAACGAAGACCAACTTACAAAAAGCATTAGAAAGAGCACTTGAAAGATCTTTACATCTTCCCCAACAATTAACTTGGGTAAATGGAGCAGCGGCAGCAGAAGAAGAAGAAAAAGGAGGAGTAGGAGCTGGGAGGAGGAAGGAGGAGGAGGAGGAGAAAGAGAGAAGAAGAGGGTAGGAGGTGGAGGAGGGGAGAGGAGGAGGAGGAGGAATATAACGCATATGCCTGTAGATTTAATAATGGCTGAAGTTGTTCCATGTCTTCTTAGAGTTGGCGACAGTGTAAAGAAATATAAAATCTTCAAACTTGATAGAGATAAGGTGACTATTATTTATTCATTCTTTAAGCAAAAAAAAATGAGTTGCAATGTTATGCATTATGCATTATTTTTATGAAAACTGAAAATGCCTTACAGATTGTATCATTATTTATTATAACTCATATGCCGGTACATAACTATGGACAAAGAGTTTATAAATCTTTGAAAACGATGCCACAATATGACTATAAGTTATACAGAAAAGTTATGCCCCTTGAAATAACTTTTACAGAGTTAAGTCCCCTGAGATATATGAAATTATAATGAAAAATGAAATAATATTGGGTAAGCAGCCGATTTCACACTAAAAAAATATGACAGTGGGCTGCGCTGGAATGAAAGGAAGACGTGTAGAAAATTTCATCTCAATCGGATGGGCCGTTCGCGAGCGCATAAAGGACATACAGACAGACAGACAGACGGAGATCGCCTTTTATATATAAGATTAGAGGAGGTTGCATGAGAAAACTACTGTATATAAGTCCATGGCAAATACGGGAAGTCGCTTATGATGATTAATCATCCCATGGCAGTTAATCAGTTAATAGCATTGATAGACAATCTCTGGCCATAGATAGGACATGGTGGGACACCTGATATGCCTGTACTTGTGGCATATTGCCTGTACTTGTGGCATATTGCCTGTGTGCCTGCAGGTGGGTCTTGCTTCAGCATCAAACATTTGACCAGGACCAGCTGGTACTGTACTCATCTTGTGTTTAGGTGTCCACGTGACTCGGGGACACCTGCAGACTGGCTGGTGGTGGGCCCAGGTCAGTCAGGTTTCCTTCACGGGTTTTGGGGATCTTATTGTCAGCCCAGTGCCCAAAGGCTCGAACCCCGCCAATCTGATGGTGAGCTAGTGTTCTGCCATGTACAACTCTACTCTGGGCCAGTCTGATGATGGGCTAGTGTTCTGCCATGTGTGTTGCCACAAGTCCGGACACCAGATATACTGACTATTAACTTAAAGTTTGCCATTGGCTGCCTCTCTGGCCAAATGGTTTCTCTTTGTTTTGTTAATTGTATTTTGTAATGTCCTCGTGCAACATTATACAGGTTTTTGTCCTTCTCTCTCTCTCTCTCTCTCTCTCTCTCTCTCTCTCTCTCTCTCTCTCTCTCTCTCTCTCTCTCTCTCTCTCTCTCTCTCTCTCTCTCTCTCTCTCTCATCTCTACATATTTACAGTTTTATCCACTGTGGTGTTGTTACCTCCCCCTGTTGTATACATCTCTCGGGATCGTTTCTCCCTGGTCATAATGTTACCAGTGAATACAGTCAGTGACTAGGAAAGCAACTGGTCATTCCACACTATAATCTAGCGACCCAGTATGTGAAATCCCTACTTTGTGTTCCGTTGAGTAGTTCCAGATAAAGGTACCCACACCATCATTTACTGACCTAGTATGTCAAATCCCTACTTTGTGTTCCGTTGGGTAGTTCCAGATAAAGTTACCCACACCACTTGTTGTTTTGCTAAATCATTGCAGCCTGTAGGAAACATGTTTACAGCTGTCAGCAGACTTCTTGTTTCTGTTTGATATACATTTTTATTTGGTGTTTTGCATATTCCAGAGGTTTATAATTGTAGATAATGTGTACATAGATTACAAATGTTCATATATATGTATCCAGTATATGGGAAACATTGTACATACATCTGTACATTTGCATTTGTGAATATGATATGTCAGAAATAAAGTTTTATGAACATAATGTATGTCTTTGAACTTTTGTGTCTATGGATTGTACAGCCAGTATTGTCAGCTCCTCTGGGGGTTACATGAGGGCGTTGAAAATAATCTAACACAGAGACAACAGTCAAAGGTCGACTTAAGTTAGCTGTCTGTTACAGCCCTGGGGGAGTCAAGGGTTGACTTAAGTTAGCTGTCTGTTACAGCCCTGGGGAGTCAAGGGTTGACTTAAGTTAGCTGTCTGTTACAGCCCTGGGGAGTCAAGGGTTGACTTAAGTTAGCTGTCTGTTACAGCCCTGGGGAGTCAAGGGTTGACTTAAGTTAGCTGTCTGTTACAGCCCTGGGGGATTCATAGTTTTCCAGTTATCAAATATATGGCTTTGAACTCCAGTGTAGTCCATGCATGTGCAACTACTTCTAGTGCACTGGGCTGTTTAGCTTTCCCTATTACCAATGTCCTTCACCAGCAGATAAACCCAATCCGGCTTCTGAGGTACTTGTAATTTACATCCCCATGTGAAGGACTTATGTATATATATATATATATATGTAGTATGTGATCTGTTTAGGTAGCGGTCTGCATACGGTTCATCTGGGCTGACTCTGTCACTAGTTTATATCTACACAATGAAAAAACAGTCCGTGGGTGGCACAACAGAAAAATCCTGCTCTAAAGTTTCCTTGTCGTGAGTTTTTATCACCAATATTCTACAATTTTCTGCAGCTTGTCTTGTTCCAGATATAGAGGTGTTACCTTTCCTATGGAGTGAACTAGGCAGGCCGAGAGAGGGATCATGCTGCATGGGCAACACATGATCTCTATATTTTAGCCCAGGCTTTGTGCTATGGAGAGGCAACAACTCCATCCCTGGTCTTAACCGGTCTTGGAATCAAAGCAAGAGGCAACTACGAGGTTACAAGTCCCTGTCAATTGGCGTAGACATGGGGCGCCACAGCGTTGCCTCTGATGGTGGGAGACACCTACAGGTGTCACTGATCAGCTACCACCCGCCTCAAGCTGGGCAGCCCCCGGCCAAATGGGTGCTGATCCGCCACAGCCTACCTGCTTCAATGGGTACTTGGGGCTAGGACAAATCTGAATCGCAGGCTGTAAAACCAATGCAGCAGGTACTAATAAAAAAGAAAGAAACATAGACACCTCAAGCTACGGCTTGTAACCTGGAACGTGAGAACCATGTGTCCAGGATTTTCCACTGACTTGACCAATATTGACGATGTGAGAAAAACGGCTGTGATTGATGCCGAACTCAATCGTCTTAACATTGATATTGCTGGCCTGCAGGAGACTCGCCTCGCTGAGGAAGGGTCACTCAAGGAAAACAATTACACCTTTTTTTGGAAGGGTAGAGGGCAGGCAGAAAAAAGGCAACACGGTGTGGGCTTTGCAGTGAAGAATTCGCTACTGGGAATGATTGAAATTCCAGCAGGAGGAAATGAAAGACTATTATCCCTGCGCTTGGCAACCTCTTGTGGGTTTGCCACCATTATTACTGCATATGCACCGACACTCGATTCCTCTGATGATGTGAAGGATTCGTTCTATGAGGAGTTAGACTCCGTGATCAAGGTAGTTCCAAAGTCTGACTACATTTATATGCTCGGTGATTTCAATGCTTGTGTGGGCAAGGGCTCAAGTTATGGCCAGTGTGCCTTGGAAAATACAACATCGGTCGCATGAGTGAAAATGGGCAAAGGCTGCTGGAGCATTGCACCAGAAATGACCTATGTATTACAAACTCCTTTTTTAAAACAAAAGAGCTGCATAAGGTCACATGGAAACATCCAAGATCCGGCCATTGGCACCAGCTGGACTTCATCATCACACGGAGACAACATCTGAACCATATATCATTGACTCGAAGTTACCACAGTGCTGACTGTGATACAGATCATTCTTTGGTTGTTGCAAGGGTTAGACTGAGACCACAGAGAATCTACACAGCTAAGCACAAATCTAGCCCAGGATTAATATTATTAACACTCACGATCCTGAAAAGTGCTTTCAGTTTCAACAGCAACTTGAAGACGCTTTCACTGATATACCAGAAAATTGTATAGTAAATGAAAAGTGGGGTCAACTTAAGGAAACTCTTTATAAAACTGCCGTAGGGGTTTACGGCACTGTGGATCATAAGAGGCAGGACTGGTTTGCGGCAAACAGCCAGACTCTGCAGCCCTTGATTGATAATAAGAAGATAGCTCTCTTAAGAAACAAGGAAAGACCAACGCGTAACACTCTGAGTGAGCTAAAGCAAGTTAGGAAGGATGTGAATGTACCAAGCTACGCGGAGGGTCCCAAATAGCCCTGTCACAATGTTTAAATAATCTTCTATAGCCCTGGCTGGGATAGGTCTTTGCTTGCCAACCCTCCTCCGTTCCCCGGACTCACTGTCACTCTCTCTTTCGACCTCGGGACCTATTTCCTGCAGTGTCTTTCTGGCTGACACAAACATAACATGACGATCGTCCCAGTAACTATAATTAGAATTTAATACCTTAATAAAGGACAGCTCAGAAAAACATCAAGACAGATGAACCTATAAAAGTCTATAAACAAACTGAGGAGATAACTCTAGTCCAGACATGAAGCAACACAACTCTGAACATCATAGACCACAGATCTCAATATTGTCCCGTTAGTTCACATCCACCTCACCGGACAAATCCTCAGGTCTCTCTTTCCAGCGTAAGTTGTTCGAACAACAGGCTGCTGTAGAACCAGGCTTCCAGGTTTCCGTGGCCCACACGATATGGTCACTCAACTGGTCTGGGAAAGTGCCATGGGATCACTTGGCACAATTTTGGTTGGGAAATAATATCATGAGAACAGTTTGTGTATGGGGAATGGGTCGGAGTCTTTCGCTGTCCCGGACAAGGATGGGAATTAGGCGTAGGTCCAACCAGAATCATAACCAAACACTCGACCCTAAGTCGACGAGAAGACTTGAGTTGCTATATTGTCACTCGTTTAATTTTAGTCCTGATTCTCCCTCATAGTTAGAAACATTCTACCTGGTATGGCCAATGACTTGACCTGGCTTCATCAGTTGCATATAGCTTTAGGCATAGAAGCCCTGTCGAGACTTTCAACTCACTCTACTGCCAAACGAAGGACCCTGAAGATGACAAAGATTAGTGAGCGACCGGGCTGACTCATGCACCACAATCCTGAGGTCCAATTGGGCCTCAGTTAATAAATTTGTCATGCATTTTGGCTTACCTAATCAATTAGATAAGTGGCCCGCGTGAATGGGTCTGACCTGTCAGGTAGCCCCTGGATTGGCTACGTCCTGGCTTGAGTAGACCTCCATCTTGTAGACGTCCTGTCGGCTACCCTATGCACCTTTTTGCATACAAGACTCACTCTCTACACTCATACCATGGCTTTATTATTATTGGGCACATTCATTTCCAGGCTTATCTCTCACTTGCAAACCCTGCCTTTCTCACGACAAAGCTCTTGTGGTGTTGTGTGGGTAATTATGTGTATGTAAAGAAGTGTCGTTCCCCATTCCCAGCAAGAATAGGAAAAAAAAATACTACCCCTCCCGGCCGCTGCTCTTGTCTGAGCTGTCGCCGCAATGTACCGGCAGTGCCTCACATAACACGTAGATTCAGATGAGTTCAGGTTCTCTCAGTGAGATAGAGAAGTCTATTTATATTCCTGACATCATCCTATCGACCAGTAACTATTCAGTCCACCTGACAGACGAAAGAGATAACACAGTGGATAGCCTCTTCCGGCTCAAGAAGATAGATGGGTGGAAACTGTCCCCACGGAGCCCTCCCCCCTTTCCGGCATACTGTATATATATTGTGTTTATATTTCAATGAGAGATGCTACTATGCCGAGTTCAGGCCGTAGGAAGAAAGATAGCACCCGCCCATCTGCCGCCAAGAACAAGCGAAATCATCTGGGGAGCTATATTGCTCAGATTCGTTCCCAGGCAATGCCAAGAACAAGACGCTTAGCTTGATTGGCCAACGGTCAACCCACTACCAATATGGCAAGACTGCCGTTTAGCCAATTCGTCTCACCAGTCGAGACAACCAGTTAGCTTTATAGACCAAGGTCTAGCAGTATTAAATAAACCCAATTATTACCTTTTGATTCCCCAGTAGTAGGTTGCACCTTTGTCTTAATCTTTAAATTAAATTGACATGCTGCAAATACCAAACGGTAGGAGTTGGAACGGACATGAATTGCACCAGAAGTTGCACTGGTGCGTATTTGGTGTAAGGCGCCCTATCGGGTTTCCCCGAAGAAAGGACAGACTTCTAATAATTCTCTTAAGAAGAACGGGTTGTAAAGTAACCAAGAGAACTATCTTGCATGGGGATGGAGCGAATAAGAGAACTGAGGGTTCCCGAAAGCTGTTTCCCACTGTTTACCCAAACCCAAAGAAGGCCTGAGGACATGGGCCACTGACGTTTTGTCACAGTGCAAAAAGCTGCCAGGCAGCGTGCAAATGATTATTGGATCAAGTTATGTGAGTCCATTCAAATCGCAAGTGATAAGGGAAACATAAGAAGCATGTATGAAGGGATAAAGAAAGCCTGTGGTCCAATGATAAAAAGAAGTGCACCATTGAAAACCTTGACTGGAGAAATCATCACTGATAAGAAACAGCAGATGGACAGATTGGTAGAGCACTATTTGGAGTTTTACTCAGGTGAGACCAAACTAGCGGATGATGCCCTCAACACCATAGAGGCTCTACCAACTCTTGACCATCTGGACACACTTCCCACCACAACAGAAGTTAAGTGTGCTATAAATTAACTTGCATCTGGCAAGGCTCCAGGTAAGGATGGTATTCCAATAGAGGTTATCAGGAGTGGGCAAGACACACTCACTATACAGATCCACCAGCTAATAGAGCTATGCTGGCGAGAAGGACAAGTCCCACAGGATTTCAAAGATTCAAGCATAATAACACTGTACAAGAACAAGGGCGATCGGAGCGACAGCAACAACTATAGGGGTATTTCACTTCTGTGTATTGTTGGAAAAGTATTTGCCAGAATTGTTCTGCGCAGACTTCAAGTCCTAGGAGATAAAGTCTACCCCGAATCACAGTGTGGCTTTCGACAGAACCGGTCTACCATTGATATGATATTCTAATTGCGACAAATGCAAGAAAAATGCCGTGAACAGAATCAACTACTGTTTATTGCGTTCATCGACCTCACAAAGGCATTTGATGTGGTCAGTCGTGAGGGTCTATTCAAGGCACTAAAGAAGATTGGCTGCCCACCAACTCTTCTGTCCATTGTGGAATCGTTCCACACAGGCATGAAGGGTATAATCAAGTTTGATGGTGCAGCTTCTGAAGAATTTGAAATCAAGAGTGGAGTTAAGCAAGGTTGTGTACTAGCTCCCACCCTCTTTGGAATATACTTTTCACTTCTACTGAAATATGCCTTTCCCCCTCTGCTGTGTGTCCACCGTGACGAGGTAAGGGCTTTTTTGCGTCCCAAAGACCCCAAAAGCTTGCCGACGGTACCAGCTACTGGTAGGGC
>JACEFZ010021824.1:0-45000 GCA_014155875.1 Cepaea nemoralis
GGGGCGGTCAGTCAGCTTTCCCGCGTAGAAACACGATACATACACTATTGTGATTGTAACTGACCAGAAAGCATGCTGAGAAGGGTGAGAACAGGCAAGCTTCGTGCAGAGTGGCTTGCTTCGCTTCGGAGGTCACGGGTAGCAAGCATCACCTGGATCTTTTCTCCTGGGCATGCCGGTGTGCTGGGGAATGAACAGGCGGACAGATTGGCTGGCTCGGCAGAACTTGGTGGAGTATTGATGCATGACAAGGCAGATGTGGTTGCGGCCTTGTGGGAGCACGTGTACACCTCGGAGGAGCAAATGGATCACCATAGTCTGGTTAGAATGAGGCAGCGAGGAGTAACGAGGGGATCTGGCCGACGCTCGACGCTCAGAGGAAAGGCGAGACGGACATATAATCAGATTGCTACTGGAACTATTAGTGTTGGAACTCTTCGCTGGTTGCTGAGGATGGGGACGGAGCGCTTATGGGAATGTCCCGAATGCTGTGATGTCGGTTCCTAGATCAATCAATTAATCAAACATAATAATGTTAGATTCTGTAAAAAAAAAAAACTTTGAAGACAAGGGTGACAATTATTACTTACAAAGGCACTATTCCTCAATCTTTGATGATAATCCAATTAAATTTACTGAACAATGATAAACGCACCACTTTTTTTCATCAATAGCACAAGAACTACTTCTGAACACCATCAAAACGCAAGTAAACCATATTTTGAAGCACATTTTCACACAAAATGAAAAAACTCAGGAAAACACGAGGCAGATTTATACTCGTTACAGTATATACACTATTTTCTATTTAGTTATAATTATTATTGTAAAATTATTATTCTTTTAAATTTAATTATTTAAATACTCCTCAGTTTCTTTGTGATAGGCAAAGAAATGTATGGGCACAAGTGTGGCCCATTACAGCATAATTCAACATGTGTCATCATATGATGATGAACTTTCACTGTTAGGTTTGTTTTACTGCACACTTTACTATTTTTATTTGCGGAAAATAAGATAAATGAAACAAATAACGCACTGTCAATACTAAGCCGACTAATCAGCTTCTGGCAGTCTAGAGTAGTTCCATTGAGCCAGCCTATCAGCTCATGGCAGGGAATCAGTTAACAGACATTTTATGCTGCCAGTAGTATGTTAACAGTTGTTTGTTATTTTCAGTGTTTGGAATCATCATCTTGGTGGGCACTCTCATCTTGGGAAAACTGCTCATCTCACGCAAGTGGGTCAGGTGCCAAGGGGAAAGAACTACCATTCCGTCAGGTCAATGTTTTCACACATGTTCAGGTAGCAACGATATGACGTCATTATTTTTTTTTTTATTGGGAGGTCATCATCATATTTTGTGTCTGCGTCACATTTTGATGTCTGTTTTTCATTGGGAGATCGTCATCATATTCTGTGTTTGTGTGTCACATTTAATTTAAAGTCACTTTTTTTATTGGGGGGTTGTCATATTCTGTGTTTGTATGTCACAATTCATTTGATGTTGTATTTTTATTGGAAGATCATCATCATATTCTGTATTAGTATGTCACTTTTGATTTGATGTCACTGTTTGTTATTGGGAGATCGTCATCATATTCTTTGTTTGTGTGTAACATTTCATTTCATATCATTGTTTTTTTATTGGGAGATTATCATCATATTCTGTGTTTGTGTGCTACATTTCATTTGATTCAAGGTTGCAAATATTATTGTTCATGCAGTAGTTATTAATGTTTGTAGTTAAAGAACTTACATATCGAGGGAGGAAAATGGGGTTAAAAGACTAGAGTATCCTTTTCATTGCACTGGGTTTTATCTTAACTAGCTATCTCTGATGTCGGAGTGGGTTCGCTTGATGGCGAGGGACACTATTAATAGGTAAAAGCTAATTGTCAGAGTCCGACAGGGGACAGCGATGCAGGGACATCGTTACGACCGCCAGGCGACTTAGCCCCCCAGAAGGATGCAACAACTTCGTTGCGCCGCGCAGCAAATAGGAGTTATCGGCCTCCCGGATCGCTGGCTGACCCCCGTCCCCCCCCCAAACCCCAAACGCAAAACGCCCCTGCCAGTACGCCACGTCAGGCAGGAGGCAAGTTGCGAACCAGGTCCAGACAGCTCTGGGACACGGAACATGACGGACGTGTGAGAAGAGGCGTTGTATGGTTTCTGTATTGAAAGGCAAGTGTCTGGACATCTTGCGAGTCAGACTTGTGACTGTATTGTGGATGTAAGTTGTAAAGTATCCATTATATGTATTTGTGATCATCGTTCTGTATTTGATATGTTAATAAATCCATCGAACGATGTGTCGTTGAGTCTTACGTCAAATCACGTTGTATTTGTACTGTCTCACACTTGTTAGGAAAGCGAGCCAAGTTTAAGACCGTGACATGTGTGAACGTGGAGGGCTCGTCCAGCTTTAATTTAGTTATATTTGAACGTGAATAGCTTGTCCTTGTTGAACGTTTAATTTAATTAGATTTAAACTTAAATGTGATCATGGAAGGCTCATTTTGATTGTTACTACATTATTTAAACATTTGTAAGACCATTTGTAAACGTACAATGCATACATTCTGGTTGATCCTATAAGCGTGTAAAACATTTGTGATTTGTGAAACTTGTCACCGTTTTGCCCTTGTCGACATTGTGATCTTGTCGCCATTTTGACCTTGTCGCCATCTTGTAAACTTGATGTCTATGTCCTTACTGAATGTCATCTTGATGTAAGTGATGTGTCATCAATGTTGTAGAGTATTAAGATACTTGTAGATTGTCTTTGTGAATTGAGTTTGTGGAACGCGAAAAGTGTTTGGAAAGAAAGTAACGTGTATTGTAAAAAAATTGTTGACTGACAAACTTACGACATACAATTATACTCAACGCCATACAAACCTAATCAACACTTAGTGACAAGCAGCACACACCAACAAATAGACGCTAATTTATCTTCTTCCAAAATAAAAGCAGTTTTTCCGTACCATCCGAAACCTTGCCGCAGAGGTCATTTCCGTAGTCGAAGTAGCGACCCTACAGTGCTAGCCCGATTTTCCAACCGTTCTTCACCGCATCCAGGGCACTTGAGTATACTTTTTTCTTTTCGTATACTTTAAAAATGCATTTTTAGGCACATATCGTTCATATAAACAGATTGTAACTTGTGATTACTAACAAATTTTAACATATTGTGTGTGGCTGGTATTCATTGACATTTTTCCATCATGTCTTCTTTTTTTGATTTCATTGATATGGGGAAAAATTACAAATTACATGGTGATGAATTAACACAATGGAGTGAGAAGAAATACTCTGAATACTGTGACGCGAAGAAAAGCAGCTGAAAGAGCATTAAAGCAGGCAGAGATTCTGCCAACAAGTAGAGGCAGACACAGCCTTAAAGCAAGCTGAAATAGATAGTGATTTTTAAAAAAGGGAGAAAAAAAGCTCAGAGTAAAAAAAGAAAAATGGAGTTACAGTTGAAGATGAACAACTTGACACTGAGACGCGATTAAAAAAGAGTTTTAGAAATCTGAAAGACTGGAGAAAGAAAAACCCGTAAAAGAAATATCAAGGTATTGTACGTAATTATACCTCGGGTGACTGCATTGCAGCCTTTAACCCCCAAAATTTTGGGAAATTTAATGGAACATTATCAAATTCCACTGTCTGAATGGAAAATTGTGTACATGAGAGTTTGTCAGGGGAACCTCTTAAGTTATTGAAACCATCCCCCAAAAACCTCAAAAAAAGATTACCATTATCTGAATCTAAGATTATGGCACATTTATGTTAGATGAGGCAGGGTTTCAGAGACATTCATAATTGACCCAAAACCGACTCAAACGTTCTCTGACTACCTCTGCTTAGTCCGAGATATTTTCACCAAATGGACGTCAGCAGCCAAAATTGAAAAAATTTTTCAGAGATTGGAGATCTAAATTTTTAGAACAAAATTGTGTCATCTTTCCCTTTAGCCTTTGCTAAATTTTTTGTTAGAGAATGAATGCTCTAGTGTGGGTGAAATTGAAAGACGGGTTCGGCTTCTACACAGCCACAAAGATTGCTTTGCTACTGAAGTACTAACATTAACTTTGTAGCAGCGGCTAATTATGACAAACAACCCCACAGTAGGCAGAAATTTCGTAAGCCTACCTCTGAGAAGTTTATCATGCGGGTATTGTAAATATTCTCTCATAGAGTGAATGTGTGTAAAACCCTCGTTACAAGACGTACTTACAACACAGGGTAAATCACAAAATCAGGAGCGTGAAACCTTCAAAAGGGGTTTACTAAATGTTTTCTCTGTAGGCGTTCGGACCCATCGGGGGATTGTGAGGCAGGCAGATGACCAAAAAAACAGGTGCCGGGTTGTATGATAGTTCCGCGTCTGAAGAAAAAGCCAAAAAAAATCCTGTGAACTCAGCACAGGCTGTTGACATATTCACGCAAACAAATGCTATGTTTGTAATACTTTCTATGAAAAAGGTATTTTAAATGCGGTCATACCATCCCTATTGCCAATGAAGATTTTACTATTTTTATTTGCGGAAAATAAGAGAAATGAAACAAATAATGCACTGTCAATACTAAGCCGACTAATCGCTTCTGGCAAGTCTAGAGTAGTTCCATTGAGCCAGACCTATCAGCTCATGGCCGGGAATCAGTTAACAGACATTTTATGCTGCCAGTGGTATGTTAACAGTTGTTTGTTATTTTCAGTGTTTGGAATCATCATCTTGGTGGGCACTCTCATCTTGGGAAAACTGCTCATCTCACGCAAGTGGGTCAGGTGCCAAGGGGAAAGAACTACCATTCCGTCAGGTCAATGTTTTCACACATGTTCAGGTAGCAACGATATGACGTCATTGTTTTTTTTTATTGGGAGGTCATCATCATATTTTGTGTCTGTGTCACATTTTGATGTCTGTTTTTCATTGGGAGATTGTCATCATATTCTGTGTTTGTGTTTCACATTTAATTTAATGTCACTGTTTTTTTATTGGGGGGTTGTCATATTTTGTGTTTGTATGCCCAAAATTTCATTTGATGTTGTTATTTTTTTTGGAAAGGGAAAATTCATCATCATATTCTGTTTTAGTATGTCACTTTGATTTGATGTCACTGTTTGTTTTTGGGGAGATGTCATAATATTTTTTGTTTGTGGGTAACATTTCATTTCATATCATTGTTTTTTTATTGGGAGATTATATCATATTTGTGTTTGTGTGTTACTTTTCATTTGATCAAGGTTGCAAATATTTTTGTTCATGCAGTAGTTATTAAGTTTGTAGTTAAAGAACTTACATATCGAGGGAGGAAAAGGGGGTTAAAAGACTAGAGTATCCTTTTCATTGCACTGGGTTTTACCCTTAACTAGCTCTCTGATGTCGAGGGGGTTTCCGTTTGATGGCGGGGGGAAAACAATAATAGGTAAAGCAAATTGTCAGAGTCCGACAGGGGACAGGGGATGCAGGGACATCTTTACGCCCGCCAGGCGATTAGCTCCCAGTAAGGGATGCAACAATTTCGTTGCGCCGCCAGGCAAATAGGAGTTATCGGCCTGCGAGATCGCGGGGCTGACCAGCGGTCAGGCCGCCAACGCAAGACGCACGCCTGCCACGTGACGCCACGTCAGGCAGGAGGCAAGTTGCAAAACCAGGTCCAGACAGCTCTGGGACACGGAACATGACGGACGTGTGAGAAAGGCGTTGTATGGTTTCTGTATTGAAAGGCAAGTGTCTGGACATCTTGCGAGTCAGACTTGTGACTGTATTGTGGATGTAAGTTGTAAAGTATCCATTATATGTATTTGTGATCATCGTTCTGTATTTGATATTTTAATAAATCCATCGAACGATGTGTCGTTGAGTCTTACGTCAAATCACGTTGTATTTGTACTGTCTCACACTTGTTAGGAAAGCGAGCCAAGTTTAAGACCCTGACATGTGTGAACGTGGAGGGCTCGTCCAGTTTTAAATTTAGTTATATTTGAACGTGAATAGCTTGCCCTTGTTGAACTTTTAAATTTTAATTAGATTTAAATTTAAAATGTGATCATGGAAGGCTCTTTTTTGTTTGTTACTACTTTATTTAAACATTGTAAGACCATTTGTAAACGTACAATGCATACTTTCGGGTTTGATCCTTAAGCGTGAAAAAACATTTGTGATTTGTGAAACTTGTCACCTTTTTCCCCCTTTGTCGACATTGTGATCTTGTCGCCATTTTGACCTTGTCGCCATCTTGTAAACTTGATGTCTATGTCCTTACTGAATGTCATCTTGATGTAAGTGATGTGTCATCAATGTTGTAGAGTTTAAGATACTTGTAGATTGTCTTTGTGAATTGAGTTTGTGGAACGCGAAAAGTGTTTGGAAAGAAAGTAACGTGTATTGAAAAAAAAATTTTTGACGGACAAATTTACGACATACAATTATACTCAACGCCATAAAAACCCTAATCAACACTTAGTGACAAGCAGGCACACCCCAACAAATAGACGCTAATTTATCTTCTTCCAAAATAAAAGCGGGTTTTTTCCGTACCATCCGAAACCTTGCCGAGAGGTCTTTTCCGATTCGAAGTAGCGACCCTACAGTCCTAGCCGTTTTCCAACCGTTCTTCACCGCATCCAGGGCACTTGAGTATATTTTTTTCCTTTTCGTATACTTTAAAAATGCATTTTTAGGCACATATCTTTCCATATAAACAGATTGAAAATTGTTGATTACTAACCACTTATAACATATTGTGTGTGGCTGGTATTTCATTGACATTTTTCCATCATGTCTTCATTATTTGATTTCATTGATAGGGGGATAAAATTACAGTTACATGGTGATAAATTTAAACCCACAATGGAGTGAGAAGAAATACTCTGAATACTGTGAACGCGAAGAAAGAGCAGCTGAAAGAGCATTAAAGCAGGCAGAGATATCTGCCAAACAAGTAGAGGCAGACACAGCCTTAAAGCAAGCTGAAATAGATAGTGAGTTGAAAAAGGCAGAAATAGCAGCTCAGAGTAAGAGAGAAGAACTGGAGTTACAGTTGAAGATAAAAAACAACTTGACACTGAGACTGCGATTAACAAAGAGTTTAAGAAATCTGAAAGACTGGAGAAAGAAAACCGTAAAAAGAAATATCAAGGTATTGTACGTAATTATACCTCGGGTGACTGCATTGCAGCCTTTACCCAAAATTTTGAAATTTTAATGGAACATTATCAAGTTCCACTGTCTGAATGGAATATTGTGTACATGAGGAGTTTGTCAGGGGAACCTCTTAAAGTTATTAAAAACCATCCCCAAAGACCTCAGAAAAGATTACCATTATCTAAAAATCTAAGATTATGGCACATTTTATGTTAGATGAGGCGGGTTTACAGAGAACAGTTCAGTAAATTGACCCCAAAACCGACTCAAACGTTCTCTGACTACCTCTGCTTAGTCCGAGAATTTTCACCAAATGGACGTCAGCAGCCAAAATTGAAAAAGTTATCAGAGTTTGGGAAAGATCTAATTATTAGAGACAAAATTTTTGTCATTTTATTCCTTCAGCCTTTGCTAAATTTTTGTTAGAGAATGAATGCTCTAGTGTGGATGAAATTAAAAGACGGGGGTTCGGCTTACTACACAGCCAACAAAGATTGCTTTGCTACTGAAGATACTAACATTAACTTTGTAGCAGCGGCTAATTATGACAAAAAACCCCTAAGTAGGCAGAAATTTCGTAAGCCTACCTCTGAGAAGTTTTATCATGGGGGTTATTGTAAAATTCTCATCATCAGAGTGAGATGTGTGAAAAAAAACCCTCGTTACAAGACTTATTTAAAAACACAGGGTAAATAAACAAAATCAGGAGCGTGAAACCTTAAAAGGGGTTGACTAAATGTTTCTCTGTAAGGCGTTCGGAAAACCATCGGAGGGATTGTGAGGGCAGGCAGATGACCAAAAAAAAAAATGCCGCCTTGTATGATAGTTCCGCGTCTGAAGAAGAAGAGCCAGAGAAACACCCTGTGAACTCAGCACAGGCTTTTTGACATATTCAACGCAAACAAATGCTATGTTTGTAATACTTCTATGAAGATGGTATTTTAAAATGCGGTCATACCATCCCTATTGCCAATAAAGAAGCTAATTCGGTAATAGGTTCAAAGGCAGAATAAAACATCCATCACGGATATGTAAATGGCAAATAACTTCCTTCGCGACACGGGAAAATACAATCATTGGCCTGAAAAGAACGTTCATATTGCCTACAGATTACACAGGCAGGCACGTAACATGTAGAACATTCTCAGGCAATATTGAGAGATACCCATTAGTGGGCATATTTTGATACACCTTTCCTCACGGGGAAAGTAAAGTGCGCTGCACTAACCAGTCCAGTTTGTGATATAATTATTGGTAATTTACCTGAGGTAAATGATAAACCTCATGACATAACATCTTCATGTAATGATGATACCATAACATCACCATCAAATGTCATCATTGAAAATGTCACACCACCTATTGTTTTAATTAGCAAATGTAGCACTAAGTTCCAGGGACATCATTGAAACTATTGTTCCATCATCATCATCTGATATCATTGAGTGTTTTTGAACGCAGTAACAAGAGCTACTGCTAGAGTGCAAGATGAAGTAAATCAAACTGAGGCGATACAATTGCTCAGCCCAGTTTCACTCCCTACTAACACCATGAAGGAAGCTTTTGTAACAGCCCAAAAAGCTGATCCTTCTTTGGGCAAAATACTTTGACCTGATCGGCCGAAAGCCAAAAGTAACCAAGAATGCAAAATGGCATTTTGCGATGAAAAAGGGACATACTCACTAGGTATTACACCAGAGGTGACAATACCACAGAGCAAACTGTTTTGCCAACTAGTTATCGCAAACAAGCCTTACATCTTGCACACGATATACCTCTTGCAGGACATATGGCATACGTTAAGACCAGATCAAGGTTATTGACACAATTTCACTGGCCAAAATTTTGCAATGACATTAAAGAATTTGCAGAAGTTGTGACACCTGCCAAAAAACTGGTTAAAAAGGTAAACACCCACAGGCAAAGTTACAAGTTACCGACTTAGCCAGTCGACCTTTTGAAAAGCTATCGGTTGACATAGTGGGCCCTCTCAGTCATACAACAACTAGAGGGAATAAATTTATTCTAAGGGTTTATTGATAATGTAGTCGCTGGCCAGAAGCTTTTCCCGTTAAAGAACATAATGCCAATAAAAATAATGGAAGTGTTCTTCCATATTTTTTCTAGGATAGGGTTTCCAGATACTATCCAATCTGATAGGGGCACTCAGTTTATTGCCGCATCCACCCAAGCTTTCACCAAAATGCTGGGAGTTAAGCAGTGTTTCAATTTCCCCTACCATCCTCACAGTAGCGGAGTGATAGAAAAATTTAACGGGGATCTTAAGCACATGCTTGCAAAAGTGACGCAAGAACACCCCAAAAAACTGGGATGTATATCTACCAGCTATTCTTTTTGCTTATCGCGAGGTACCACATGCTAGTACCGGTTTCTCTCCTTTTGAACTTATCTATGGTGCCAAACCACGTGGCCCATTGACCATTTACCACCAAATGTTAACTGACTTACACCAGTATTTAAAACCCCATATCATCATACTCATATGTGACATCATTGCGTGAAAGAATCATCAAATCTTGTGTTATTGCAAAGAATGCACAAAAAACTATCTGGTGCTACTTATAGACAGTATGCTGACAAAGGTAACAGGACAATAACATTGACACCTGGACAGGACATTCTTCTTCTGCTACCTAGTGACAGACACCTTCTGACTGATTCTTGGCAGGGCCCTTTTTAAAGTGACAAGACAGATTTCACCTGTAGACTACGAGATCCTTATAAAAAACAAACACAAAATATTTCACATAAATATGCTAAGACCATACCACAACAGAGACGACGAACAAGACGATACAACAGCTTGTACAGTGATAATAGATCACGAAGACGACGATGCTAGTGACGAAATTTCAACACCTGCATTAGACACGGACAGACTGCTTGAAGGAGATCAAATCAACCCAAATTTAACTCAAGCAGACACAGACAGTTGCAAACAACTTATACAACAGTACAAAACCATCTTTTCCAACAACCCAGGACAAACAGAATTAATACAGCATCACCATCGCACTCACATCAAACACACCCATTAGATGCAGACCATACACCATCCCATTACATTACAAAGAACAGTTACATCAAGAAATCATCAACTTAGAGAAAAATAACATCATAAGACGATCCCAATCAGACTACTCATCTCCCATGGTCATAGTACGCAAAAAGGACAATACAATAAGACTGTGCATCGACTACCGAAAACTGAATAAAATAAACTGTTCTAGATCTTGAGCCTATGGCAAACACTGACGATCTTCTGACAGACTGACAGACGCTAGGTTCTTTACGACTGTAGACATGGTTAAAGGTTATTGGCAGATTGCTGTAGACAAACAGAGCAGACATCTGACAGCTTTCGCCACAACCTTGGGGGACTGTACGAATGGTGCAAACTTCCATTTGGGCGTGTTAACGCCCACAGCCACATTCGTACGTATGACACGACTACTGCTAAGAGACATTCCTAACATAATTGCTATATTGACGACATATGCATTCACACAGAGACAATGACGGAGCACATTAAGACATTAGACCAAACATTTTGAACGGATCAAACAGCACGGACTGACAGTGAAGCCTGCAAAAGTAGACATAGCCTACCAGGAAATATCATTCTTGGGTTACAAAATATCCAATGGCTTTGTCACGACAGACGATAAAATTGTGTCCAAGATACTAAAACTCTCACTTCCGACTACTAAAAAACAAGTCAGAAGTTTGCTGGGCCTAATCAATTACTATAGGCAATTTATTCCTGATTTTTTCGGAACTGACCGAGGGATTTATTTAAATTTTCTAACAAAGGATAAACCTGAGAAAATTGTACACGATCAATGCCTAAAAATCGCATTTCATAAAGTGCTATCATGTTTTTCCGATAAGAATAAACAGAATCTTATCCTTAAATTGGGCCCCATATCCGTTTACCTTTCAGATTACGCACAGATGCTAGCTCCATGGCGATTGGAGCAGTCCTGTTGCAGGAGTACAACAACATCCTCCACCCAGTTTTATTTTGTATCCCGGAAGCTGAAAGCCCGAGAGCGGGCATGGTTCCATTCCTCAATTGGAAGCCCTAGCTTTAGTAGTAGGTATCACCAAATTGTCTAGATTTCTTCTAGGACGCCATTTCATCGTAGAATCAGACAGCAGCCCCTTACGTTGGATGAATTCAGGTGTGCCATCGAACCATATGATAGCGCGTTGGTCTCTGAAACTTCACGATTATAGCTTTGAGGTTCGACATATCCCAGGCAGAACCAATTCAATTGCCGATCTTTTGTCACGTTTGTCCGACCGACCCAGTGAGCACCAATGTCTGAGTGCAGTATGTAGAAATACACTCAGACCGACACAGCCATTTAGCAGTGAATAGTGGTTTTTCCATTCACAAAAAGCTGTGTAATGTCTACAATATTGTGATAGGGATTACTCCCATTATATATAGTGTTCGGATTTTACTAGTTCATGTAGTGATTGTCGTTGTATAAATGTGTAGTATGTGGTAGAAAGCGAACTTTATTAACTGTATATATTACGTACAAGAACAGTGTCACATTCGCACTTACCTGAAGCGAATTATCCCAACTGACAGTGACAACCTTCGTGTTGAATCCTCCAGGAACATTTTAATTACGAGTGTGAAAGTAAAAACTGAACAGTGACGGACTTTTCTACACCTCTGCAGTGAACCGAAACCTTTAGTGTTCGACTGAAACATCTAACACATGAACATTCGATCGTAATCCAGAAGATTGTGTACCCAAAATCCAACACGAACTTTGAGAACATTGTTCCTTCCTTAAACTTACATCAAACCGGAACAGGTGTGTTCTACAAGCTTTACCATCAGCTGATTTTAAGAGCCTCGTGTGTACTTCCGGATTAATTAGAAATTTAGAACAAAAATAGCAGACAACATATAAAACGTTAAAAAGTTTTGACGATTCTAAAATGTTTAGGATTCTATAAAATTGAATACACGAATTGTGTGTTTATTTATTTCTCTAATGTAATCTTAGAATCATTATCTTGATTAACGTATTCATGTTACCGACTTTTTCTCGTTAATATGAAGAAAACGTCAAGCAATGACACTAAGAAATTAAATAGTTATTGTAAATTATTGTGTTTCACTAATGTATGAATTATTTCCCTTCCATTTATTGTTATTACATTTTCACACAAAGGGCCATAATTTGAAATGTATATGCTAATGTGTTGTGTGTAATATAACATGTTGTTGTTTAAAGTGTTGACACCACAGGCAAGCATCTACTGGGCATGGCAGAGGGTTGCCAACATTGTATACCAACACAATAACTCCTGGCCAAGTAGGGACAGGGTTTGAGTGTTTTTATACGACTTATATAAAGTCGTATTTCAGTCTCGCGAGATGGTTTTTGTTTCAAGAACCATATTATTATTTTTTTTTTTCAAATTGCGTTGACGTAGATGCGTGAAGCTGGTGCTATGATCCGACTGGGTGATAATACGATTGAGGTAACCAGCCATCGAGAGGGTGAAGCCTGATATGTGTTAAACATGAAGCAACCACATGTCTTTGTACCCAACTCCCAGTTCTTATATATTTCTATGCCATGTGTGTAATTTTGATAACGTTGTGTATAACAATGGGAAGGTAGACTCTGACAAGGCATACTATTAACCCAACAGGTACAGACATTAGACATGAAAGACGACATCTTTCATGGATTTACCGGGGTAGCGTGTCAGAGTCCGACAGGGGACAGCGATGCAGGGACATCGTTACGACCGCCAGGCGACTTAGCTCCCAGTAAGGGATGCAACAACTTCGTTGCGCCGCCAGGCAAATAGGAGTTATCGGCCTGCGAGATCGCTGGCTGACCAGCGGTCAGGCCGCCAACGCAAGACGCACGCCTGCCACGTGACGCCACGTCAGGCAGGAGGCAAGTTGCGAACCAGGTCCAGACAGCTCTGGGACACGGAACATGACGGACGTGTGAGAAAGGCGTTGTATGGTTTCTGTATTGAAAGGCAAGTGTCTGGACATCTTGCGAGTCAGACTTGTGACTGTATTGTGGATGTAAGTTGTAAAGTATCCATTATATGTATTTGTGATCATCGTTCTGTATTTGATATGTTAATAAATCCATCGAACGATGTGTCGTTGAGTCTTACGTCAAATCACGTTGTATTTGTACTGTCTCACACTTGTTAGGAAAGCGAGCCAAGTTTAAGACCCTGACACTAATCCACACGCAAAATTCAGTCCAGCACTACTAGAAGTAGTGTGTATGGACTATGCTTGAATTCAAAGCGAGCGAGCGCAAAAAAAATCTTAACTAGCTCAGTCTCTCCCCACAGATTGGTAAACATCTGCTAAAAGTGTTGCACAGAGCACAAACTCTGTAGTGCCAGTGGTGACCGGGGGTTTCTGAATGAGAAGCACTCACAAACTGAAAAATGGAGTCTGAAAATAAACCCAAAGCCTTCTGAATGCAAGGCAGACAGCCTGACCACCACGCCTTGAAGATCCTTATATTTAGAAAGCTCACTCATGGTGAAATAGCTCATATTTTATGAGTTTAGGTGAACAGTTACCTTCTTTGTTGTATTTTTTATTCCCCAACTGAAGGTAAAAACTTAAGTCTTGTAGAACTCGAATTAAAGAGCTCATGGTAAAATTGCTTGGGGTAAAATCACACTTGTTTTATGAGATGGGGTGAACAGTTTTCCTTCCAACTGGAGTGGCTCTGCTCTCCAGGCTTTGCTGGTGTGTGGGGAAATTAAAGGGCTGCCTCCAGACACATCCAGACAGAACAGAGGTTGAGTAAGGAAGACAAGATACCCTCTATAAACCATTGTTTATCCCAGCCAGAAATAGGTGCCTATGCCTCCAGTGCTTTATTACACCTTCTCCTGCATTGTCACGCTTGACAGAAAGTGCATGGAGCAGAATTTCATTACTGTCATTGCAAAGGTCAACACACTCATTAGTGAAAAGTCTAATGATTCCGATATGCTCATCTATACAGATGGATTTGTTATACAGTAGAATGGGTATTCATGGCTCGTTCAGCAAGCAGTCAAACTATTCAAAAAGCCAGTGGTGCCTACTCTATGACCACGAGCAGGAAGGCTCTGAGCATCTATGGACTGTCCAGAATTCAAGGATACCCCAACAGATAACAGATAACTGTCTAAACATGATTGCTTGTTGCTTAGAGCACAAATCAGTGATCACATATGCCTATAATTGATTGAAAATCAATTTGATATTAGCAGGAAGGAACGTGGTCGAGGATGGAGTTACTGCATGCCTAACCCATTGACCTCTGGAACTATAGATATTCATACTCCTCAACAGCTTCTGATTCAGTGTACTTATGTGCTTGCCTTAAATGCTGTGATCTCACTGTTGGATACAAGTTTTTTAAAATATAGGTAAAGGACCTCTTGTACAGACCTTGTGGCATATTTGGTGAATGGTTTTCTTCTGGTGTTGATGTAAAACATATACCTCTAGAATATTCTTTGCTCTTGCAGTAATATACAGCCCTTCCCAAGACCAGCGAGTCCATGGTGGATCCGCCTCCAGCTTATGAATCTATTTTTACAGACCAATCAGATTTGAATAAATTGACGTTAAAGGCAAGATGACAATTCCATTGCACTGGCGTCTATCCCATTCAGTTCAGTGTTCTTTCTGTAGAGTAGCTGCTGAATGAATCCCACAGAGCAAGAACTCTGTACCTCCCACATCAACCCCCAGGGAATTTTTCAGTAACATTTATGCTCAAAAGCCCAAATTTTCTTCTTTAGTGGTTGTGAAATAGTCCACGACTCATATTTGTTTGTTGCCACAGAAGCAGTGCATGTCCTCAAACATTTGATTTTTTCTGTTTGTTGGTGTTGATGGAAAATATATACATCTAGAATATTCTTTGCTTTTGCAGTAATATACAGCCCTTCCCTAGACCAGCTTGGGACCAGCGAGTCCATGGTGGAGCCGCCTCCAGGTTATGAATCCGTGGTATCTGTTGTGTTGCATCCAGTGCCCCTGCCAGCAGGGGACAGGTAACTCTGAACGCAGTACCGAGTACCCAGATCAAATGTCATTGATGGTGATGCCCCCTAAGTATGAGGAGGTCACAAAACCGTTGCCTGGTTACATGGAAGTGTATCCGGTCACAAAATGATTAACTTTGTACATAGTTTGTGTGGTTGTGAGATGACAGGACAGGTGGGGTGTATTGTATGTAAATTGTGTGGTTGTGAGCTGATAGGTGAGGTTGTATGTATTTTGTGTGGGTGAGGTATGTAGTTGTGAGATTATATGCAGAGTGTGCTGTTTGTATACTGTGTGGTTATGAGATTGCAGTTGAGATGTGTTATGTGATTGTAGGTAAGGTGTGTTATACACATTTTGCTTGGTTACGAGATAATAGATGGTGTGTACTATTTGTCTCTTTGTTACCTAATACATACAGTATACCGCTTGTGTGGTTGTGAGGTAACAGCTGATGTAAACACTGTATTGCACCGTGTGTATTTGTTTGCTTATACAGTGGTCTTGGTTCAATTCCCTGCTAGTAAGTATAAATCGCATGGTTATATAATTATAAAGTAAAGGTATAATTCACATGGTTATATAATTATAAAGTAACTGTAAATAGCATGGTTATATAATTATAAAGTAAAGGTATAAATATGGTTATATAAGTATAAAGTAAAGTTATAAATCATATGGTTATATAATTATAAAGTAAAGGTATAACTCACATGGTTATACAGTTATAAAGTACAGGTGTAAATATTGTTATATAATTATACAGTACAGGTATAAATATGGTTATATAATTATAAAGTTATAAATCGTATGGTTATATAATTATAAAATAACGGTATAAATTGGATGGCTATATAATTACAAAGTAAAGGTATAAATCATATGGTTATATAATTATAAAATAAAGGTATAAATCATATGGTCATATAATTATAAAGTAAAGAACCCTTTTCCTTACCTTAAGCATACGGTGCTAGACCCATATTTGTATAGACCAATCAGCTGTTAGTGGGTGATGTTGTCACTACCATTTTACTTGACTTCCGAATACATTTCCTGCTGTCCATTTTACTTGACTTCCGAATACATTTCCTGCTGTCCATTTTACTTGACTTCCGAATACATTTCCTGCTATCCATTTTACTTGACTTCCGAATACATTTCCTGCTGTCCATTTTACTTGACTTCCGAATACATTTCCTGCTATCCATTTTACTTGACTTCCGAATACATTTCCTGCTATCCATTTTAGACAGTCATTATTTTGGGGCAATTTGGAAGCAGACTGCCTTGCACTAGTTTTACATACAATAGTATGATTGCTGGTGGTTCAGAAAGCAATGGCAAACTATTGAATTTATATATAGATATATATATATATATATATATATATATATATATATATATATATATATATATATATATATAGATATATAGCTATTTATGTCGCTGCTGCTTTTATTGGTATATTTTAACATATTATTTGTTATTTGAGTGTGGATGGCTATATGGATATGATATGTTGGCAGAAACCGTAGCCTCAGAAATATTCATCCACAGAATTAAGAAGTCAGGTTTTTGAATCTGTTGTGATTATGAAAGCTGTGATTGTCTATGGCACTTGTATGTGAGCAATTTTCACCTGTTTGGTCACACTAAAATAAGCTAAATGGCAGAAAGGAGATTTTGAGAGCAAATCCTTTCTTAGGAGTTTTTGAACCCAAGACACCCCTGGTTCACTGGAAAGTGCATGAGCCACTCCTGACATTAGTTATGTGCTGTTTTCCCCTCTTTTTTTGCATTCATTTGCTAGTTTTTAACTCAAGCATATTCCACTATTATGCTACTACTTTCTAGTGCACTGGACTGATTATTTGCATGTGGATTAGCTTTCTCTGTTACCAGTGTCTCTTGCCATCAGGCGAACCCACTCCGACTTCAGAGGAACTTGTAATTTATGTCCCCAAATCAAGGAGAAGTCAACATCTTAGTCCAACTGAGACTGGTGTAAGGGTTGAACCCGCTACCTCAGCATCAGCACACTGGATGTTAAAGAATGAGTGCTCTTATTTATTCAGGCATGATGATCCCCGTTCTGCTGATGTTAACTGTAATATGTGTCCTCCATAGCTAATTATTGATACATACACACAATTACATGATAAATATGTGCATATGTACGGACATTCTTCTGTACAAGAGTATAAATATTTATTAATTATAAGATTGTAGCCCTTTATTTATTGTACATATTGTGTTTATTGTGTAATTGTTGCTTATTTATTATTTCTTGAATATAAACAGAAGTGTGGTGAAATGTGATAAATGATTTTGTAGTCAGTTCATGTCACAGGTGGAGATTCAGGGTTTGTCATCTTCTTTGACTGTTGTTGGAGATCCATTGCAGCCAACCTTCATTGTGGAGATGGCACCTGATTGATTGATTTAGTCAGTTTATGTCACTGGCAGAGATTTGTGATTTGCTATTCATGAAAACATTGTTCAGAGAAATTAACATTGTCACAAGAAGAACATATTTCACTTGTTCTGCATTGGTTGTACTGTTGTGTGTGCAGTTTGTTCTGCATTGGTTGTACTGTTGTGTGTGCAGTTTGTTCTGCATTGGTTGTACTGTTGTGTGTGCAATGTTCCTTGGTGGTTTCTCTTTATACACCACAACAGTGGGTGAAGATGTTTGTACATCTCAACATGGGGTGTAGATGTTTGTACATCTCAACATGTGATGTAGATGTTTGAACATCTCAACATGGGATGTAGATGTTTGTACATCTCAACATGGGATGTTGATGTTTGTACATCTCAGTATGGGATGTAGATGTTTATAATCTCAACATGGGATGTTGATGTTTGTACATCTCAGTATGGGATGTAGATGTATATCGTCTCAACATAGGATGTAGATGTTTATACATCTCAACATGGGATGTAGATGTTTATACATTTCATCATTGATGTAGATGTTTGTACACCTAAACATTGGATGTAGATATTTGTACACCTCAACATTGGATGTAGATATTTGTACACCTCAACATTGGATGTAGATGTTTGTACATCTCAACATAAATGTGGATGTCTGTACACCTCAACATTGGATGTAGATGTTTGTACATCTCAACATGAATGTAGATATTGGTTAATTCTACCTGGAGTGTATCTCTTCGCACATGGAATTATAGGAGCCTGTAGTCTTCCTGGAGACGTTGATGCTGTTTGCCTATAGTTATAGATGCTTGTGTGTCTCCCTATAGTTATAGATGCTTATATGTCTCCCTATAGTTATAGATGCTTATATAGTTAGTTAGTTAGTCGACAGATCATCCTCATTGCACATTGAACCATTCAGTCCATAAGTGCTCGGATCCCCTCCTCAGCAAATCCCGCAGCGTGTAGCGGCTAACGACGCCAGTTCTGTGTTGGTTTATCAATCTTCTTTGGCTTCCTGAGTAGTGTTCTTGTTTGGCCACCCCTCTTTTAATTTGCTGCTCTAGCAGTCTGGCCATTGTTGTAGATTCACAGTCATCACTTGGTTCTCGCAAAAGTCTTACTTCTCGTAGAGCATTCAGAATGTCAGCCTGGTCCATGGCGCGTCCGTCCGCCCTCCACAGTAGCCTCACCTGCGAGCTTGTCAGCCCGCTCATTTCCTTGTACTCCCGCATGCCCTGGCACGAAGATGAGACTAATCTTTGCCAGCCTAGACCGCTCCAGAGGCAGCAACCATTCTCTTCGGATTGACCCCTCCTCTGTCCTCTTGATCATATTCATTGAGTCGCTAAGGAAACAAGCCCTAGTGAATATCTGTGTCTCGAGCCATGTTATTGCTTTACTTACTGCCATGACTTCCATGGTCAGGCTACTTGTGGTTTCAGTGAAAGCACCAGAGTCCTCCTTCACAATTCTCCCTCCGGCCCGAGATGCTTATATGTCTCCCTATAGTTATAGTTGCTTGTATGTCTCCCTATAGTTATAGGTGCTTGTATGTCTCCCTATAGTTATAGGTGCTGGTATGTCTCCCTATAGTTATAGGTGCTTGTATGTCTCCCTATAGTTATAGGTGCTTGTATGTCTCCCTATAGTTATAGTTGCTTGTATGTCTCCCTATAGTTATAGTTGCTTGTATGTCTCCCTATAGTTATAGGTGCTGGTATGTCTCCATATAGTTATAGGTGCTGGTATGTCTCCCTATAGTTATAGGTGCTGGTATGTCTCCCTATAGTTATAGGTGCTTGTGTCTCCCTATAGTTATAGTTGCTTGTATGTCTCCCTATAGTTATAGGTGCCTGTATGTCTCCCTATAGTTATAGGTGCTGGTATGTCTCCCTATAGTTATAGGTGCTGGTGTCTCCCTATAGTTATAGATGCTTGTATATCTCCCTATAGTTATAGGTGCTGGTATGTCTCACTATAGTTATAGGTGCTTGTATGTCTCCCTATAGTTATAGGTGCTGGTATGTCTCCCTATAGTTATAGGTGCTGGTATGTCTCCCTATAGTTATAGGTGCTTTTATGTCTCCCTATAATTATAGGTGCTGGTATGTCTCCCTATAGTTATAGGTGCTGGTATGTCTCCATATAGTTATAGGTGCTGGTATGTCTCCCTATAGTTATAGGTGCTGGTATGTCTCCCTATAGTTATAGGTGCTTGTGTCTCCCTATAGTTATAGTTGCTTGTATGTCTCCCTATAGTTATAGGTGCCTGTATGTCTCCCTATAGTTATAGGTGCTGGTGTCTCCCTATAGTTATAGATGCTTGTATATCTCCCTATAGTTATAGGTGCTGGTATGTCTCACTATAGTTATAGGTGCTTGTATGTCTCCCTATAGTTATAGGTGCTGGTATGTCTCACTATAGTTATAGGTGCTTGTATGTCTCCCTATAGTTATAGGTGCTGGTATGTCTCCCTATAGTTATAGGTGCTGGTATGTCTCCCTATAGTTATAGGTGCTTTTATGTCTCCCTATAATTATAGGTGTTGGTATGTCTCCCTATAGTTATAGGTGCTGGTATGTCTCCCTATAGTTATAGGTGCCTGTATGTCTCCCTATAGTTATAGGTGCCTGTATGTCTCCCTATAGTTATAGGTGCTTGTATGTCTCCCTATAGTTATAGGTGCCTGTATGTCTCCCTATAGTTATAGGTGCTTGTATGTCTCCCTATAGTTATAGGTGCCTGTATGTCTCCCTATAGTTATAGGTGCTGGTATGTCTCCCTATAGTTATAGGTGCCTGTATGTCTCCCTATAGTTATAGTGCTGGTATGTCTCCCTATAGTTATAGGTGCTGGTATATCTCCCTATAGTTACAGGCGCCTGTATATTGTATAATATGTATACAATTTGTATATTAAGTTTGTCTGTTTGATAGAAAGTGTTATATTTTATGGGATAAGGAACTGTGCCAGCCTTCAACAAAATTTTCCTTCCGTACGCCAGTTATGGTATAAAATACTGTAAAAAGGGCTTGTTTGATTAAGTGAGTGTGCTTCTCTGTACCATATTATATTGTACTGGATGTTTTTTTTTCACAAGAAATATTTAAAGGTCACATGGCTTTCTTATTCATCAAATTGTCTATTGAATGATGGATTATGTGTTCTAATGAATTGACTGGGTTATATTGAGATTGTACCAATTTAGACGTGAGTAGTTCAGAAAGCAATAGCAAACTACTGATGGTAAAATTGCTTAGCAAATCATAAACTCATTAGGGGCTGGATGTGAATGCAACGTCCTACAAAGGACATGCAAATAGCAGTAATGAAATGGGAGAAAGGAGGGCAGGTGATGAAGTGGGAGAAAGGAGAACCCGGTGATGAAATGGGAGAAAGGAGGGCAGGTGATGAAATGGGAGAAAGGAGGGCAGGTGATTAAATGGGAGAAAGGAGAACCTGGTGATGAAATGGGAGAAAGGAGAACCTGGTGATGAAATGGGAGAAATTAGAACCTGATAATAAAATGAGAGAAAGGACAATTGATGATGAAGTTGAATATGGGATGAAGTGGGAAATGAAGAATGTGATGATGACATAGATCATTTGGTGAAAGTAAAAAAGATGATATGACAGGGCAGAAAGAAACTGCAAAAGAAGCCGGTAATACTGACCAAGGTAACATGTTTGAATAACACTGCTAGACAAGAGCAGACGTCTGATGGCTGACCAACAAGTGTTGTCATGTTTAGTTAATAATGTCATCATCATCTTGAGCTCTGTCTACTGGTGTAGTAGGCATTTGAGTATCTACTCAAATTTAAGTCCCTGGTGATCTACAACTCTAGATTGACTTTGTTGATGATGTCCTTCCATGCCACCACTCTAGTCCATCCAGCATCGTTTCTCTCTGTCTTCTCTCGCCTCTTCTACCTCTAATCTTTCTAGTTATCATTATGTTTTCCATTGCCACTCTTCTCAGTACGTGGCTAGAGAACACTGACTCGTTCTATTTGTACAAGGGGGTTTCAAATGAAAACCTTAAATGTTTTATTTTGGTGAATATATTTTATTCTGAAAAAGTTCAGAACAAATGTATCATCTTTCACTGTAGTCACCATTGCGTTCAATGCAAGTCCTCTAATGCCAATAATGTGCTTGGATTTTTGTATAAAAAAATGTATCTTGGTCGTGTGTGTGACCGCTCATGCACCACATGCTGTACGTCTTCATTGGACCAACAAGTTTTGAAACTTCCTACTCAACTCATACAATTGCTGGACTGACAGGCATGCATCACCATCCTTATTTTGCCGATGAATTTCTATAGGTTTCACCCTTCACATGAAAAAAAAAAAAGGACAACACAATGATACTTTTCTTTGGTGCATGTCAAAAGTGGGGCAGCCATCTTTAAACTGTAATAATGTTGTCACAGTGTTCATCAACACTGTGATGTCATGTGCTTAACACTCTTGACATCCTTAACAACAATATTGACAGGTTACAAGACAATAGCATGGCTGTTGTAATTTTATCATATGTGTAAGGTTTTCATGTACAGCCTCCCTCATATGTTCTGTGGTGATGTTTAGTTATCCATGTATATACTATTACTCTGTATGTATTGTATTTTCCCTCACTGTATGTGAATATTGAATTATCGTATTTTAATCCAGTCCATGTATTTATTTGTTTCATACAAAAAAATCATGTGATAAACAGAAACAATGTTGCTCCAGTTTTTTTACGCATTCATAGTAAAAGACATTTTCCAAGCTGCCTCTTCTTGTTTTTTTTTTAATGTTTGTTATATAAAAATCTGAGCTTCATTTCACTGGCCTAGTGTAGTGATCCAGGGTTTGATGCCATGCACTGATATGATTTACTTTATTTACATGTACAGCTCTGACATTCACCCAGGGGGGTAAATATCTTGATGGCATGGCCACGTGGCATAATGAAGACAAAAAGACTAATCCATGACTCTGGTGATCGGGCGAGATGGTGATCGTGCGAGATGGTGATCGTGTGAGATGGTGATCGGGTGAGATGGTGATCATGTGAGATGGTGAAACATGACCGCCAACGCTTATTGGCATGGCACATGTCGATGTGGCATGGTGGGATGGCTAATTCATGTCCTCCCTGCTTTTTATTCCCAGGATATTCAGCAAATTACTGGGAACTCATTTGATTAGGTTGGGTCAACCCACAGGGCTGAACTGGTTGGGGGAAAGAAATGTTTCATTACTAGGAGCTGACCACCCCTCCTCCCCCCTCCCGTAACTACAAGTTTCCTAACCATTATTACTCCATGACAAATACTTTACTGTATTATGTGATTTTGTTCAATAAGTTACATCTCAGTGCCTAATACCTTACTGTATCATGGGATTTTGTTTAATAAGTCACACCTCCGTGTTTAATAGTTAACTGTTTAGTTATCACTGTTTAGTTATCATTTTCCCTTTAACCTACCCCATTAACCTCAGAAGAGAAGTTACAATTAGGGCATATCCCAGCTTCAGATTAATAATCCTGAGACCGAATTAGCCAAATTTCGGATATTAATTTGAAGGGAATTGTCAAACATAGGAGGTCCCGGGAAGGTTAACCCGGTCAACAAATGCCCGCAGAAGTCGGATGTGTCGGCCTAACGGCGCAAGAACGCAGCTCTGCTGTAAACAGGCACAACGCAGTCACATCCGGAAAAAAAAATCCGGATGAACGCAGAAGAAGAAACATAGGAAGTTAATGTGTTTCACAGAATTATTTGGATTTCTTTAGCAAGCCCCACTTCTCTTTAGAATAGTTGCACATATTATGTAGATAACAAAGTCCTACAAGAAACAAATGAAAATCGTAAACTGATTAGAGAAATTAGATGTAGACAGTTAACATATTTGGTCACATTATGAGAAGAAATAAATTGGAGAACTTGGTGACAACTGGCAAGATCGAGGGGAAGAGAACAAGGGGAAGGCAGAGAAGCAAATACCTGGATGGCTTGGCCATGTGGTATGGTTGAGACAAGAACGCTGAGCTGATCCACGACTCTGGTGATCGAGTGAGATGGCAAAACATGACCGCCCACGCTTACCGGCATGGCACATGATGGATGGTGTATTGTTGTGCACATAAAAATTCCAACTTGGCAGTTGGAAATCGAAAAAGAGTAGCCTAACGGCGCTGTCCGGGCAAAATTTTGAGGTAAAATTCTACCCAAAGTAGTTCAGGATCCTCGCCGGTGCTACGGAGTTCGTGCACTGAGGTGAGATTCTCCGGACTCAGGCTTGAGTTAGGAGTAGAACGGAGCACTTATGGGTTACACCCATGCGCCATGATGTTGATCCATCGACTAAACTAACTAGAATAACAATAATATTAACTAGAATAAAAAAATTATTAACTAGAATAAAATAATATCAACTAGAATAAAAAGTAATATCAACCCAAAGAAGAATTAATATTTTAATATTTAATCATGTAATACTTAATATAATAAAAAATTGCAGCGACAAGCCTTCATCAACAAACAAGAATAACAAAAGGCAACGCACCAGCAACAGAAATGACACTGCAGTGGCCACTTTAAGGTATTATACAGGGTGTTTGTAATGCCTCACTACACTTTTATGTAGAACAGCTATTTTTTTGGTTTTGTTTTGAAGAGCATGTTTTCTATTTGCAAGATGGAAAGCTTTCTCTCCAACAAACAGATGTTCTACATACAAAGTGTAGTGAGACTTTACAAACACCCTGTATTATAGAATCGAAGAATAAAAATAAACAAAATGAAATAAAATGTGGTATTGGCTTCAAATTTGAGACCTCTTATTAAGCACGGCATATTTTATTTCTTTCTGCAAATGTTTAAACTTCATGATTCCAAAATATTGTGTTTTAATGCAATCAATGTACTACCATTTCACAATCTGTTTGCTGTTGCATTGTAAAAAGTTTTCGTTGCTGATGAAGGCATGTCACTGCAGCGTCCTTACATTTTTGCAATTGTATTTTGTAAAGCTGCCTTAGACTTTCGTGTTTTTAACCACAGCTTTGCCGCGGATGAACCCATTTCATTTATATTTGTTACATTTACAAGGAAGTAAAAGTTGAATTTAGAGATGAAAAAATACATGACATGTTATAAACAGGTTGTGATCTGGTTGGACAACAATCACCCATGTCTAGAACATTCCGGGTCACAACGGCAGTCCTGCACATACTGAGGATTGCTGCAACAGCAGCTTGTGTCATGAATCCTCGCAACAGCTGGGCAATGTGCTGAAAGGGTAAAATATACAGAGGAATTTTCTGGAACGTTTTCATTATCCAAAACAATGTAATCCTTTAGAGAATTTAAACTCAGAAGCCACAAACAATAATTTCAATTTGCAGGATGTCCTGCCTGGCATATTTCACTGCAATCTCGTCAGGGGCAAACTGCAGAGTTACATATTATTAAGTGAAGTGAATAAATGAATAGGAATTTGGCTGAAATATTTAACAAAAAATAGTCACCGATATTGGATTGGTCGAGTGTAGAGCATCAGTTATCTCCACAGTAATATCACATTTAAAAGGAAGTCTTTCTGTTTGCACAAAACTGGCTGATGGCTGCATTGATGATAATGGGGTTAACGCACTAAACAAGACTCACATTGTCTTACAGTCACTATCTATAACCTTTGCTTACCATTGACAATATCCCTTTCAAATTAATATCCGAAACGTGGCTGATCGGTCACATGATTATTAATCTTAACTCTGGGCCTTAATTATAACTTCTCTTCTGAGAATGAACAGGGTAGGGGCAATGGGGAATGGCATGCTCAGAAAGTCAGTCATCGGCTAGCCAGTGAGCTCTAGTGCCAAAAACTCTGATTAGCACGAGGAAAGTTCACGACCACAGTTGTGATTTCAAATCGGTAAAGAAAGAGGCACAATGCAGCTTAGCAACAGGTTATAGAAGTTAGAGGGGTCACACGTAGACGCCAAGCAGACACGCAAGAACATTACACTACCAGATATATTTACAACGACAAGTACTTTACAACTAGACACTGGGACGCAGAGGTGTTTCCAAGGCACCAGGGCCGGGTTATATACTGGCCAAGACCTATTGACGCGTCCTCGTCGAGCGTCCTGGGCAACAGGTCCCTTTGAGGTCCTGGCTAAAGTCAACAGGATCGCCGATTCCTCCGAAGTCAGAGAGTGTCTGCCTGTACGGCGAGGAACCACCAGTCTGCACACCAATAAGCCAGACATGGGACAACGGATACTCACGCAAACCTCAGGTCCTGTATGACATCACACTGATGTTGGACAACAGGATGCCTTCATCCGACATACAGGACTTCGCGTTGGAGCTCAAGCCAATGAACACAAGCAAGCAACTAGACACTATCACTACCAGCCCAAAACCTGTATTGTTGCGCACGTAAAAAAAATCCCTTGGCAGTTGGAAATCGAAAAAGAGTAGCCTAACAGCGCTGCCCGGGCAAAATTTCGAGTTACAAATCTACCCAAAGTATTTCAGGATCCTCGGCGGTGCTACGGAGTTCGTGCACTGAGCTGAGTTTCTCCAGACTCAGGTTTGAGTTAGGAGGAGAACGGAGCACTTATGGGTTGCACCCGTGTGCCGTGATGTTGATCCATAACATAAACTAAACTAAACTGTATTTATACCTCAAGTGTAGTTTCACGAACATCGTCAGCGTTCGAGCACGCGTGGATGTGTGTGGGTGTGTGTGTGTGTGTCTGCGTGCGTGCGTGCGTGTGACTGTGTGTGTAAGTAATTACCAACAGAGAGATTGAAAGTTCCGGTGAGTGATGCCAGTGACGATTATCAGCAGCGGTACACCGCAAGTGAGTGTTGTCTTCGAGTTTATGTGACGATTATTGTACGCCATATAGTTCAGGTTGTGAATCAGGTTGTGTGTGTGTGTGTGTGTGTGTGTGTGTGTGTGTGTGTGTGTGTGTGTGTGTGAGAGAGAGAGAGAGAGAGAGAGAGAGAAGAGAGAGAAAGATATAGACAGAGACTGAAGTGCGTCAAAAGCATACCACGAGCTCCATCCATCCATCATGTGCCATGCCGATAAGCGTGGGCGGTCATGTTCTGCCAGTTCATTCGATCACCAGAGTCGTGGATCAGCTCCGTGTTCCTGTCTCGACCATGCCACGAGGCCAAGCCATCCAGGTATTTACTTCTCGGTCTTCCCCTTGGTCTCTTCCCTTCGATCTTAACAGTCGCCACCAAGTTCTCCAAGTCATTTCTTCTCATAACATGCCCCAAAAGATATTGACTGTCTACGTCTAATGTCTATAATCAGTTTACGATCTTCATTTGTTTCTTGAAGGACTTGTTCATTCGTCTTTCTGGCTGTCCATGGTATTCTTTGCATTTTCCTCAGAAACCACATTTCCACAGCCATCAGATGTTTTTCAGCCTGACTGCTCATTGTTCACGTTTCACATCCATACAAAAGTACAGGTTCTATGTAGCATTTCAACACTTTTTTTCTCGTTTCAGTTGACATCTTTTTGTTGGTCAGTATGTTTTTCATCTTGCAAAAGGCTACCTTCGCAATGGCAATTCTTGTTCTAATCTCTTCAAGGCATCTCCCATCAGATGTTATGATTGTTCCGAGATAACCGTACCGATTCACTTGCTTAAGAATATGCCCATTTACTTGTATATCACATTGTGGTATTTCCTTCTTCCCAGTGACGACCATAAGCGGTGTCTTCTTACTATTCAATTCTAATCCTAGTTGCTCACTGTGTGCAACAACTGCATCTACTAAATTTTGCAGGTCCTGTACCACGAGCTGGACTGTACATATTGTACAAAGGGCCACCAAACACTCGGTCCACAGTGGACAGAGCATGGGAATTCCATAAGCATAAGTCAAGAGTGCGTGACTCAGTTGGCTTCAGGGGCTTGTTTTGGGTGTGTATCCTTCACGAATCAACTGTATGTCAGGTGCCACCGTGAGTTGTGTTAGATGCGTTAATCCCTGCATCTGCCTCTCTAACCACCGTGTCAGCGAGCCACGTTTTTGTGTTTACAGTCTTGTCTACGTCATATTCCCGTTGACCTACATTGTAATCTCTAGTATGTCTGTCTGTGTGTTTGTGTATACATGTGTGTTTACGTAAATACGTGTATGAGCGTGTGTTTGCGTGTGTAAATGTGTTTATGTGGGTATAAATGCGTACATATGTACACACATGAAGACTGCTGCACACTTGTGGCTATGCTTGGAATACAATGATATCCGTTCTATCCACACGCAACAAATTAACGAGCAAGGACTAATGTTTAGTTTAGTTTAGTTTAGTCGTTGGATCAACATCACGGCACACGGTTTAACCCATAAGTGTTCCGTTTTCCTCCTAACTCAAACTTGAGTCTGGAGAAACTCAGCTCAATGCACGAACTCCGTTGCATCGGCGAGGATCCTGAAATACTTTGGGTAGATTTTTAACTCGAAATTTTGCCCGGGCGGCGCCGTTAGGCTACTCTTTTTCGATTTCCAACTGCCAATGGGATGTTTTACGTGCGCAACAATACACACGGGCGTCCGATCTCACTACCCAGAGACCAGGGGAAATTTTATTACTGGAAGTCCAGGTGGATTTTTTAAATAGGTCCCGGTCCTCACCGGGGCCTGAACCCGGGACCTCCAGCACTCGAGGCGGACACCATACCTCGAGACCACTCAGCCCCCTAAGGACTAATGCCATGGCTAATAAAGACACCGTGTTAAAGGTGTTTAGTTGGTCATGTGTCGAAGTACACTTGTTTCTGCAGCGAGGCGCTGTCTTCATTTGGAGGTGACAGGTTCGAATCTCGGTCGGTAACTAGAGCTCTCAAGTTTCATGTTGTCTAGTGCGTCCGCTACTCTCTAATTCGTTGCCATATTTCGGTTAGTGCCCAAACAATACATGTGTGTTTATTTATAAACCATATTTGTGGCCTTAAAAGGTTCCCCAATTGATATTTATGAGAAGCAGTAGAGACAATGGCTATGACCACCGACTAGTACATTTACTACCCAAAAAGGAAAGCAACGGCAAAGTACCTTCTGCAAAACTTGCCAAGAAACCCCACCACTTCTTGCTGCCTACCCATCGAGCAGTTTTCCAGAAGGTTGCTATAGGAGCAAGGTTCTGCAAAGGACATGCTACTGAATGAATGAATCAATGAAAAAAAAAAAGTCGCTTAAAAGTCGACTTCATTGCGCCGGGTTTTATCCCATATGGCTCGGTCTCTTTCCGCAGCGCGGAAAGCGTAGCACAAAGCACGAACTCCGTAGCAATTAGCGACGACCCACAGGAGTCTCCGAAAAATTTAACTCGTAAAACGAAGGACGCGGCCCGGAATCGAACCCACAACCTTCGGAGCACGAGTCAAACGGCTGGACCACTTCACCACAGAGACTCCCAAATGAATGAATGAATGAATGAATGAATGAATGAATGAATGAATGAATGAATGAATGAATGAATGAATGAATGAATGAATGAATGAATGAATGAATGAATGAAGGAGATACTTGCTACAAACCTTCATCAGATATGTCCACATCTTCTTGACCACAGAGACTCCCAAATGAATGAATGAATGAATGAATGAATGAATGAGATACTTGCTACAAACCTTCATCAGATGTGTCCACATCTTCTTGGTCGCCCACTCCATCGCTGATCTCACACACAGCTGGGTGTCCTATTGCATCATCATTCTCTGTGTGTTTTGAGCCAAGACAGTATCTGGAAAAGAAAACGAAGCATTCACCACTCGGATTGTCGACTGAATGCTTCGTGTCCTTCTGCTTCAGCCATCAGTGTAAGCTATATATCCATTGTCATGAACGGGTGCTGAGCACGATGTAGTTCTCGGTGTCGCTCAATTTACCATGCAAGCTGCTCCCGTGAGCCTGGGGTATTCCCCTTCACTCAACAACTTATCTCATTGTTTGCACCTATTAGTCGAGGTATTCCCCAGCACCCCACAACTTGTCTCGTTGTTTGCTCCTGTGAGTCGAGGTATTCCCCAGCACCCCACAACTTGTCTCGTTGTTTGCTCCTATTAGTCGAGGTATTCCTCGGCGCCCCACAACTTATCTCATAGTTCTCTCCTATAAGTCGAGGTATTCCTCGACGCCCCACACCTTGTCTCGTAGGTTGCTCCTATAATTCGAGGTACATTTCCTAGTACTCATTTGATTTTAGGCTGGGGTGACACTGGTGTATTTAAAAAATCCTAACTTATGGTGATTTTAACACATGAACACAGAGTCGATAGGCAAGAGTCCTCGCCAATGCACCACCACGGCTCCCGCCAAATAGTGTATATGGTTTTTATTTCACTACGAATAAACAAAACTTTGCCAAGATAAATAAATTATCGATCTCAAACACTGTCCGTCTCCCCCCCCCCCCCCCCACATCATGAAAGCCTTGAATTATCGGTCCCAAACACTTGTCACAACGGAAAGTATCGAAATATTGGACCTGAAACACTAGCTAAACATCCCGAGACCTGTAAATATCAACAACAAACAATCACCACACGTCATGAAAGGTTTGCATATCAACAACAACAATGATCACATATAACGAAAGCTAGAAATATCAATAACAAACAATGACCACATGTAACGAAAGCTAGAAATATCAATAACAAACAATGACCACATATAACGAAAGCTAGAAATATCAACAACCAACAATGACCACATGTAACGAAAGCTAGAAATATCAACAACCAACAATGACCACATGTAACGGAAGCTAGAAATATCAACAACCAACAATGACCACATGTAATGAAAGCTAGAAATATCAACAACCAACAATGACCACATGTAATGAAAGCTAGAAATATCAACAACCAACAATGACCACATGTAACTAAATCTAGAAATATCAACAACCAACAATGACCACATGTAATGAAAGCTAGAAATATCAACAACCAACAATGACCACATGTAACGAAGCTAGAAATATCAACAACCAACAATGACCACATGTAACGGAAGCTAGAAATATCAACAACAATCAACGACCTGCCATCACAACAGCTTGGAGATATCAACAACAAACAAGAACCAACCAAACGTCGTGAAAGCTTGGAACTAGTGGTCCACACACAAAAACACGCAACAATTACTTTGAAAAACAGACTGCAAACATTTGCCGTACGTCACAAAAACTGGGAACTATCTGTACCTAACTCTAGCTGTCTACCCGTCAAAAGTTAACTCATAGACAAGAAAGTCTAAAAGGCAAGCGGCTCGACTTCATTGCACCGGGTTCGATCCCGTATGGCTCGGTCTCTCTCCGCAGGGCCATCTGCCGAAAGCGTCGCACAAAGCACGAATTTCCTAGTTCCAGCGACGATCCCCGGAGTTCTCCGAGAAAATGCACCGAGAACCGAACGAGTACGCCGGAATCGAACCCACAACCTTTGGAACGAGAGGCTGGCGACGTGACTACTTCGCTCCGTCAGTTAATTCATATTATTTGTTTGCGCTCGCTCGCTCGCTTTGAACTCAAGCGTAGTCCATGCACACTACTTCTAGTAGTACTGGACTGAATTTTGTGTGTGGATTAGCTTTCCCTATAACCAGTGTCCCTCACCACCAGGCGAACCCACTCCGATTTCAGAGGTACTTGTAATTTACGTCCCCAAGTCAAGGACGACAGGTCAACATTTTAGTCCAGCTGTCCGGTGTAGGGGTTGAACCCCTTACCTCGGCATCAGCACACCGGATGTTTAAGAACATGCGTTCTTATCCATTAGGCCACGCTGACCTCCGTTAATTCATACGACCACATTAACAGCATTGCGTCGGAAAATAATTTCATGATCTGTACTTACAAAATCCTGTAGTTGTTGGGCAGAAGCGTAACGGCCATCTTGGACATGCCTGCTCCCCACTTGTGACACTGCCGCAAATGGACATAGTTCTGCGGCCCACAGGCCCACACAGCTGGTTTCCAGTTCTCCTGACACACGAGTACGTCGCGTTCCTGTGTTTCTCCGTTGCTTACAAGGAAAACAGCGGTAATTATAACAATGTTAACACACTGAGCCGGCTTCCAGGCCTAGAGATTAGCAACTTTTCTCCGTAGTCTCGTATACTCTCGTAAGTAACGTGACGACGGTGAGAATCAGCAGTGGTTCGAATCGCGTCGGTAACTTACTGGGTATGTGAGCCGGCCGCTCAGAAAGCAATGGCAAACTACTGAGCGTAATCTTGCCAAGAAATCAACAGTCAGCTGAAAGATGCTGATGTTGACAGCGATGTCCTGTAAAGGATATGCAAAACATTTTTTTTAACACACTGAAGTGATTTTATATCTGGAAACTAACCCTAATGTTACTTGGTTATTCCATACAGCTGCTGGTGTTTGTCCATCGAGTATGATGATGATGATGACAATTTCTTTCATCCAGTGGGCTTGAAGGTATGGAACCGTGAGTTCTAAGATGGCTGGCAAGGACTATTTTGGCTCAAAATGTTCTTTGACAATATGGGCAAAGTATGCTTGATGTTCCAGGAGGAGAATCTCTTGCGGTGATTTTTTTTGTGTCCAGTTATTTTTTTTCACAGCTCAAGCAGTCCTGTTTGCTTCGCAAGTGACTACACCCTTGCTTCACGATGTACGCCATGAATTTCGGTCTTTGGCAGCAGTCTCCCATGTGTCATGTTGAATTCCAAAATCTTTAAACGATATCTTCAGTGTCTTTAAAGTGGTTAAAATAGCCACCTCGGGAGCTTTACCACAACACAACTCACCATTAAAAAAAAATTGTCTAGGGAGCTTGTGCTCTGGCATACGAAGGTAAACAGTTATTTTACGGATAAAATGCTATCTCTTTCCGAATGCTATCTTTGTGTGCTTACGTCCATCTGTTATCATTAAAGCCCACATTGTAAAACCTGTGTACTTTTCTTACCCTAGTGAGAGAAAATGCAACCTAAAGACTAAATGTCATGGCAAGACAGACCAGGTCCTAAGTGTAGGGCGACAACTGGTCTAGGGTGGAAGCTCCGACAGGTGGACAGAGCATTGCTTTGCTGATCCGACCGCTTCTGCAGCTTGTCGTGTTCCAGATGTATTGGTGTTACAATTTCTCTGTAGTAAACTAGGCAGGCCGAGAGAGGGATCATGCTGCAAGGACAACACATGGTCTCTACACTTCAGCCCAGACTTTGTGCTATGGAGAGCTATAACTCCATCCTTGGTCCTCGTCAAGGGTTGTAGTCTTGTTGACATGAGCGAAATAGGCATTAGGATGGCATAAACGAACTGTAGTGCCATAGAGCGAAATGGGTCACAAATGAGTCGGCAATAAGTTATTGCTGGATGGATTACGACTGGCGATTCTGCTGCCACTGAGCTATTCTGTGTTGCCGATAGATGAGATGATGTTACTCAGTTACCAACGAATTAGGGCATCTGTAACTGTTGACATAAGTCACTCTACTGTCTCCAGGTAGATAGGGCACATGTAATATTCATGTTCTATTGTTGTTCTTATTTGCCCTGGAGTTAATTGGCCGTATTGGCCAGTGCTTGACGCTGGTATCTGTCGGGGAGTTATTCTCCCACTCTGTTTAGCTTTTGTCTGGCAAAGAGCACCCTGTTGTTCATCAGGAGTGATTCTTAATTGACTGGTGGTAGTATCAACCTTTCTACCTTCTCTAAATCACCACATATATATATCACATAACAGACAACACTGCGTTAACAATAACTTCTTCATAACACGACAGCTGCATCTGTTTTCACACGGTGTATTCTGTCTTTCTTTTAAAACAAATGTCAGATCACTGTCACTAAAACAATAATACTTGCACTCGATCTCTATCTTGTATATCTGTGGCTCGAACAATCACAGACGTCGACATTCGTCCACAAATTCACAAACGCTCCATCTGTACAAACGTGGCGGCTAGATGGACTTCTTGCCATGTGCCATTCTCCGTCCGACCTCGAACGCGGTCCAGACGTGAATGATCTCTCACGGACCTGTAGTCCGTGCTTGACCTTCGCTCCGCTTACTTCCGGCAGGGTGGTTCACAATCCACTCGATCTTCACGTCTGTCACTGAAATGTGCAAGACTCTAGGTCACCTGCACTGAGTAGTACTTTGATCCACGCCAACTTCATGGCATATGCCTTGTTTGAAGCACAGTGTAACAAACTATCGTCTGTCACGATGGACAGGGGCCAGTATGCACTTTTCTGATCTCCCCGTTTACTTATGCAATATGTTATAGAATGTGTTTATGTGAGAAGTGATGGTTATAGAAGTTTACCTCAAACGTATGGTCTGTTTCACGGGCATGCATCTGAAGTCCGGTGTTGGAACCGGCATCGCAATGTTCTTGCAGACCGTTCTTCTGCTGTTAAAAGTTTTAAAAAAATGTCCTGAAGCAGGAACCAACCAACCAACCAACCAACCAACCAACCAACCAACCTACCTACCTACATACCAACTTAATTACCTACCTACTTATATATCTACTAACCTACCAACCTACTACCTACCTACCCGCGTGCCTGTCTGTCTGTGAATATAACATGCGCATTAGATAATTGATTTACGAAAGATGAATAATTGGAAGGGACGAAGGTAAGATGGGCCTGCGTGCCCAATTTGTGACACTTTGAAAATAAAATCCGTCTGTTCGTTCTGTCTGTCTAATCACATACACGTACGTCCACACTCACAAATATCTTCCGACTGGACATTAGGACGGAGTCTGTTGACAATGAAATACCTCAACCTTAGAGGAGACAATACCAACCCAGTTCTGACCACAGCCAGTCCGAACACGCTTGACTTAACGATGACCCGGTTACACCCTAACATCCCTCTACACAAATGGGAAGTTCCAGTAATCCGCTTGCACATCTCCCTGGTTTCATGGCTTTTAGAGGGGTGGAAGGAGTGCTCTGTAGCATAGGTTCTGTGGAGGTGATACTTTGGTACTGGATGGAAAGAACATTCTACAGCAACCTCGACCCGATGGATACACGTGTTTTTCAATCACGATCTAAAAGCCTTTGTATCTGACTTGACAGTTAAAATTCCCAGTTTTAAAATGGATGAAGGAGCCAACAAACAAACTAACCAGCCAACAAATCAATCAACCAGCCAGCCAACCGACAATCCCACCAACCAATAAACCAATCAACCAGCTAATCGACAATCACCAACCACCCAGCCAGCCAATCGACAATTCCACCAACCACCTAACCAGCCAATCGACATTTCCACCAATCTACAAACCAACCAACTAGCCAACCAATCGACAATTCCACTAACCAACCAGCCAGCCAATCAACAATACCACCAACGAACCAGCCAGCCAATCGACAATTCCACCAACCAACCAACCAGCCAATCGACATTTCCACCAACCTACAAACCAACAAACCAACCAACTAGCCAGCCAATCGACAATTCCACCAACCAACCAGCCAATCAACAAACCGTTCAACAACCCCACCAACCAGCCAGCCAATCAACAATCCCACCAACCAGCCAGCCAATTAACAATCCCACCAACCAGCCAGCCAATCAACAATCCCACCAACCAGCCAGCCAATCAACAATCCCACCAACCAGCCAGCCAATCAACAATCCCACCAACCAGCCAACCGTTCAACAATCCCACCAACCATCCAGCCAATTAACAATCCCACCAACCAGCCAACCTATCAATAATCCCACCAATCAGCCAACCGTTCAACAATCCCACCAACCAGCCAGCCGTTCAACAATCCCATTAACCAGCCAGCCGTTCAACAAGCCCATCAACCAGCCAGCCGTTCAACAATCCCACCAAACAACCAGTGATATCACAGATAAGTCACATGACATTGGCATTGGGGTGATAATAGAACGCCCTGATGCACCTACTTGAAGCCGCTATGTCCAACATATGGGGTGGAATCCCATTCTTTCCGCTTGGTCTTGTCGGTGCTCGGATACTTGCTCCGTGGGACAACTATTGTTTTACACGAGCCTGAGTAACAATGCGAGGCAAAACAGAACAGATGTCATTATACACAGACATCAAGACACCTACCTTCATATATAACCACATATATACCCACCTGCAATGGCGGACTGGCTCTATAAATAATGGTTCACAGAAGACCAAGCTACTAAAAGGTCATTAACATTTTAAACTAATTGTTTGTCTAATGTTTATGGGGGTTCACTTGACCAGGGATCCACCGGCCTCACTTCTTACCGGGCAAGCTGGCACCCTGACCAGTCCTCCGCTGCCTACCTACCTGTCTACATACATAATTATATCTCTACTAAATTACTCATTGACCAACTTACCTAACCTACCTACCTGTCTACATACATAATTATATCTCTACTAAATTACTCATTGACCAACTTACCTAACCTACCTACCTGTCTACATACATAATTATATCTCTACTAAATTACTCATTGACCAACTTACCTAACCTACCTACCTGTCTACATACATAATTATATCTCTACTAAATTACTCATTGACTAACTTACTTAACCTACCTACCTGTCTACATACATAATTATATCTCTACTAAACTACTCATTGACCAACTTACCTAACCTACCTACCTGTCTACATACATAATTATATCTCTACTAAATTACTCATTGACTAACTTACTTAACCTACCAACCTGTCTACATACATAATTATATCTCTACTAAACTACTCATTGACTAACTTACCTAAACTATCTACCTGTCTACATACATAATTATATCTCTACTAAATTACTCATTGACTAACTTACCTAACCTACCTACCTGTCTACATACATAATTATATCTCTACTAAACTACTCATTGACTAACTTACCTAACCTATCTACCTGTCTACATACATAATTATATCTCTACTAAATTACTCATTGACTAACTTACCTAACCTACCTACCTGTCTACATACATAATTATATCTCTACTAAATTACTCATTGACTAACTTACCTAACCTACCTACCTGTCTACATACATAATTATATCTCTACTAAATTACTCATTGACCAACTAACCTAACCTACCTACCTGTCTACATACATAATTATATCTCTACTAAATTACTCATTGACTAACTTACTTAACCTACCTACCTGTCTACATACATAATTATATCTCTACTAAACTACTCATTGACCAACTTACCTAACCTACCTACCTGTCTACATACATAATTATATCTCTACTAAATTACTCATTGACTAACTTACTTAACCTACCTACCTGTCTACATACATAATTATATCTCTACTAAACTACTCATTGACTAACTTACCTAACCTATCTACCTGTCTACATACATAATTATATCTCTACTAAATTACTCATTGACTAACTTACCTAACCTACCTACCTGTCTACATACATAATTATATCTCTACTAAACTACTCATTGACTAACTTACCTAACCTATCTACCTGTCTACATACATAATTATATCTCTACTAAATTACTCATTGACTAACTTACCTAACCTACCTACCTGTCTACATACATAATTATATCTCTACTAAATTACTCATTGACTAACTTACCTAACCTACCTACCTGTATACATACATAATTATTAGTTAGTTAGTTAGTCTTTCCTCTTGAGCCTAAGGCGGCACAAAGGGCAGAAGTCCTGACTCTCCATGCCTGGCGGTTCGCTGCTACCTGTTGTAGATCTTGGATATTTACTTGGCCATTGAATGAGCCTTCTCTAATGATGGTTCTACGCAGGGTCTCTCTTGGTCTTCCCCGTTTTCTTTTCCCTACCGGTGACCATATGAGGGCTTGGTAGGGGAGTCTTGTCTTGTCCATTCTGAGTACATGGCCGATGTAGTTCCAACGGCGTCTTCTTATGAAGACATAATTATATCTCTACTAAATTTCTCATTGAATAACTTACCTAACCTATCTACCTGTCTACATACATAATAATATCTCTACTAAATTACTCATTGACCAACTTACCTAACCTACCTACCTGTTTACATACATAATTATATCTCTACTAAATTACTCATTGACTAACTTACCTAACCTATCTATCTGTCTACATACATAATTATATCTCTACTAAATTACTCATTGACTAACTTACCTAACCTACCTACCTGTCTACATACATAATTATATCTCTACTAAATTACTCATTGACTAACTTACCTAACCTATCTACCTGTCTACATACATAATTATATCTCTACTAAATTACTCATTGACTAACTTACCTAACCTATCTACCTGTCTACATACATAATTATATCTCTACTAAATTACTAATTGATCAACTTACCTAACCTACCTACCTGTCTACATACATAATTATATCTCTACTAAATTACTTATTGACCAGCTTACCTAACCTACCTACCTGTCTACATACATAATTATATCTCTACTAAATTACTCATTGACCAACTTACCTAACCTACCTACCTTTCTACATACATAATTATATCTCTACTAAATTACTCACTGACCACCTTACCTAACCTATCTACCTGTATACATACATAATTATATCTCTACTAAATTACTAATTGACCACCTTACTTAACCTACCTACCTGTCTACATACATAATTATATCTCTACTAAATTTCTCATTGACCACCTTATCTAACCTAATTACCCGTCTACATACATAATTACATCTATACTAAACTACTCATTGACCAGCTTACCTAACCTACCTACCTACCTACCTACTTATCTATCAGAAGACTATCTGCCTACTTACCTACCTACCTACCTGTTAACCTACTTACATATTAGCCTACTAACATATTTACATACCTACCTGTCTGTTTACCTGCGTACCTACCTGCTTACATACCTACCTACTTATCTATCTATACACTTAACTACCTACCTATTTATCTACTGTGTGGGGATGTGTAGTTGAGAGGTGGCGGATATTGGGTGGGTGAGTGGGTGTAGGTTGGCTGATGCGTGTGTAGGTGGGTGGGGAAAATTTGTGAGGGTGCGGGATGTGTGGGTTGGCGGGGGTATGTGTGTGTGGTTTTGTGATGTGTGTATTGCTGGGTGGTTGCGGGTGTGTGGATGGGTGGTGGAAAATATGTTGGTGGGTGTGTGCGTGTCGGTTATGGGATGGGTGGGGGACGTGTGTGTAGGTGGGGAAATGTGTGTGGGTGGGGAAATGTGCGTGGGTGGGGGATCAGTGGGTGGGTGGCGGCATGTATGTTTGCCTGGGTCTGTGTGAGTGCGTGGAGGTATGTGTGGGTGGCTGCGGGATGTGTGGGTGGCTGCGGAATGTGTGGGTGGCTACGGGATGTGTGGGTGGCTGCGGGATGTGAGGGTGGATGAGGGATGTGTCTCACAACATTGCAATATGCACTGTTTATGTTTACAACTTTCATTTGACAATGTTTTTTTTCCCCATGTGAATGTATCATGCGTAATATGCATTGTTTATGCTTACAAAATCCATTTGACAATGTTTTTTTCCCCCTATGTAAATGTAACATGCACATTTGATGAATGAAAGATGAGTGATTGAAAGGGCCGAATGTAAGACGGGCCTGCGTGCCCAATTTGTTACCCTTTTAAAATAAAGTTCGTTCGTTCGTTCGTTCGTTCGTTCTACCTAGCTATCTACTTACAAACCTACATATTCACCTATATACCCACCTACCTATATACCCACTTACCTATTTACCTACCTACATATTTATCTATCTACCAGTTTACCTACCTACCTATTTACCTACCTATCTACTTGCATACCTACATATTTACCTTCCTATATAACTATTTACCTACCTACCTACTTATCTACCTACCTATTTACCTACCTATCTACTTACATACCTACATATTTACCTATCTACCCACCTACCTATATACCTACTTACCTATTTACCTATACATATTTATCTTAGTGGTTGAGGGATAAGTACGTGTGTCTAGGGATGTGTGAGGGGATGAATGTATGGGTTGGGGATGTGTGTGTGGGTTGTGTGTGCGTGGATGGGAGGTGTGTGTTTGTGAATGGGGAATGTGTTGGTGGGTGGGGATGTGTGTGAGGGATGTTTGTATGGGTGGGGAGATTGTGCGTGGGTGGGGATGTGTGTGTATATGGGTAGGGGTGTGTGGTTAAGGGATGTGTGGCTGGGGGAATGGGTGGATGGAGGATGTGTGGTTGGGTAGAGGATGTGTGGGTGGGTGATTGTATATGAGTAAGGGTGTGTGGTTAAGGGATGTTTGGTTGGGGGATGGGTGGATAGAGGATGTGTGGGTGGGTAGAGGATATTTGGGTGGGTGAGTGTGTGCAGGTTAGGAGATGGTGGGGGATGTTTGTAGGTGTGGGCTCGGGATCTGTGAGTGGGCTGGGGGAGATGGGAGATTATGTGGGTGAGTGCGGAATTTGTGTGTGGGTAGGTGCGGAATATGTGAGTTGACGGGGAGATGTGTGTGTGGCTGAGGAATGTGTGTTTGGCTGGGTGGTTGGAGGTGTGTGGGTGGAGGAGGATATTGGGTGAGTGATTGTTGGTGGGAAATGGGACGGGTAGAGGATATGTGAGTGGGTGGGGAGATGTGTGTAGGTGGGGGATGTGTGGGTTATTGAATGTATGTGTGCTTGGGGTGTGGGTGGATGGGATGTGTGGTGGGTTAGAGGTGTGTGTGGGTGGGGAGATGTGTAGGTGTAGGGATGTGGTGGATGGGTGGGGGAATGTATTGTATGTGTGTGTGGTTGGGTGGGGGAGTTGGAGTGAATGGGGGATGTGTGGGTGGGTGGTGGATGTGTCTCATAACATAGTAATATGCATTGTTTATGTTTACAAAATTCATGTGATAATGTTTTTTTCCTATGCACTGTTGATGAAAGAAAGATGAGTGATTGGAAGGGCCGAATGTAAGACGGGCCTGCGTGCCCAATTTGTTACCCTTTGAAAATAAAGTCTGTTCGTTCGGTCGTTCGTTCGTTCGTTCTATCTACCAGTTTACCTACCTACCTATTTACCTACCTATCTACTTACATACCTACATATTTACCTACCTATATAACTATTTACCTACCCATCTACCTATATACCTACTTACCTATTTACCCACCTACATATTTATCTATCTACCAGTTTACCTACCTACCTATTTACCTACCTATCTACTTACATACCTACATGTTTTCCTACCTATATAACTATTTACCTACCTATCTACCCACCTACCTATATACCTACTTACCTATCTACCCACGTACCTATATACCTACTTACCTATTTACCCACCTACATATTTATCTATCTACCCAATTTACCTACCTACCTATTTGCCTACCTATCTACTTATATATCTACATATTTACCTACCTATATAACTATTTACCTACCTGCCTAACTACCTACATACCTACTTACCTACCTACCTACTTACCTACCTACCTACTTATTTACCTATGTATCATGACACCTTAAGGAAGCTGTTCTTGGTCTGCCTCTATCAATCCATTCCTGTCCCTGGGGTTCTACCTGAGAGTAGTCAGCTGTTCTGAATGCGCCATCCATGAACGTCCTCTCTTTATTCGGTTTCCTCGGAAATCATTCAGACACCCAATCAATTGCTGCATGTCATCATGGGGGACTCGAACCCAGGTCATGGCCTGTACCAGAGCAACTCTAGGCATCCCAGATGTAAATCCAAGAATATATATCCCCGTTCTGATGGAAGTGCCCCGTGTACATCCCAAGGCCATTGTAATTCCTTCATTCTGGAATGGTTTCAGCTTTCCGCAGTGTGGGACAGACGGTTCAAACACCCAGACCAGTATCAATGTCTGAGAGACATAGATGGCCGAACAATAAGACAAGCAGTATTTGTTCCTTCTGACCAGTCGCTACAGTATTCCATGCTGCCCGGGTACGTTAGAGTTTAATTTGGTGCTGCCCGGGTACGTTAGAGTTTAATTTGGTGCTGCCTGGGTACGTAAGAGTTTAATTTTGTGCCTCCCGGGTACGTTAGAGTTTAATTCGATGCTGCCCGGATACGTTAGAGTTTAATTTGGTGCTGCCCGGGTACGTTAGAGTTTAATTTGGTGCTGCCCGGGTACGTTAGAGTTTAATTTGGTGCCTCACGGGTACGTTAGAGTTTAATTTGGTGCCTCACGGGTACGTTAGAGTTTAATTTGGTGCTGCCCGGGTACGTTAGAGTTGAATGTGGTACTGCCCGGATACGTTAGAGCTTAATTTGGGCTGCCCGGGTACGTTAGAGTTTAATTTGGTGCCTCCCGGGTACGTTAGAGTTTAATTTGGTGCCGCCCGGGTACGTTAGAGTTTAATTTGGTGCTGCCCGGGTACGTTAGAGTTTATTTCGGTGCTGCCCGGGTACGTTAGAGTTTAATTCAGTGCTGCCCGGGTACGTTAGAATTTAATTTGGTGCCTCCCGGGTACGTTAGAGTATAATTTGGTGCTGCCCGGGTACGTTAGAGTTTAATTTGGTGCCTCCCGGGTACGTTAGAGTTTAATTTGGTGCCTCTCGGGTACGTTAGAGTTTAATTTGGTGCTGCCCGGGTACGTTAGAGTTTATTTCGGTGCTGCCCGGGTACGTTAGAGTTTAATTCAGTGCTGCCCGGGTACGTTAGAGTTTAATTCGGTGCTGCCCGGGTACGTTAGAGTTTATTTCGGTGCTGCCCGGGTACGTTAGAGTTTAATTTGGTGCTGCACGGGTACGTTAAGAGTTTAATTTGGTGCTGCCCGGGTACGTTAGAGTTTAATTTGGTGCTGCCCGGGTACGTTAGAGCTTATTTCGGTGCTGCCCGGGTACGTTAGAGCTTATTTCGGTGCTGCCCGGGTACGTTAGAGTTTAATTCAGTGCTGCCCGGGTACGTTAGAATTTAATTTGGTGCCTCCCAGGGTACGTTAGAGTTTAATTTGGTGCTGCCCGGGTACGTTAGAGTTTAATTTGGTGCTGCCCGGGTACGTTAGAGTTTAATTTGGTGCCTCTCGGGTACGTTAGAGTTTAATTTGGTGCTGCCCGGGTACGTTAGAGTTTATTTCGGTGTTGCCCGGGTACGTTAGAGTTTAATTCAATGCTACCCGGGTACGTTAGAGTTTAATTTGTTGCTGCCCGGGTACGTTCGAGTTTAATTTGTTGCTGCCCGGGTACGTTAGAGTTTATTTCGGTGCTGCCCGGGTACGTTAGAGTTTAATTTGTTGCTGCCCGGGTACGTTAGAGTTTAATTTGTTGCTGCCCGGGTACGTTAGAGTTTAATTTGGTGCCTCCAGGGTACGTTAGAGTTTAATTTGGTGCTGCTCGGGTACGTTAGAGTTTAATTTGGTGCGGCCCGGGTACGTTAGAGTTTATTTCGGTGCTGCCCGGGTACGTTAGAGTTTAATTCAGTGCTGCCCGGGTACGTTAGAGTTTAATTTGGCGCTGCCCGGGTACGTTAGAGTTTATTTCGGTGCTGCCCGGGTACGTTAAGAGTTTAATTTGGTGCTACCCGGGTACGTTAGAGTTTAGTTCGATGCTGCCCGGGTACGTTAAGAGTTTAATTCGGTACTGCCCGGGTACGTTAGAGTTTAATTCGGTGCTGCCCGGGTACGTTAGAGTTTAATTTGGTGCTGCCCGGGTACGTTAGAGTTAAATTCGGTGCTGCCCGGGTACGTTAGAGTTTAATTCGGTGCTGCCCGGGTACGTTAGAGTTTAATTCGGTGCTGCGCGGCCGCGTTAACGCTTAACAATAGTCTGCTCTACGTGATATTTTCATGACAAGATAAACCAGATGTCACTCCCAGATATTTTCATTCATCACCTGTTTCATTCGCCTGCTGGTTTAGATCTTCTCTCGGCATGTCCGCTGTCTCAGTGTTGCTGTTCATCTATACACTGACCTCCCTAGTGTTCACCACTGAACTGGTCTGTTCACATCACTTGTCTATATATCGCAGATGATGTCACATCAATATCTTAGAATATATCACGCCTATGTCTCAGATGATGTCACACTATATCTCAGATGATTTCATGCCAATATCTTAAGACGCGGTCACGCCTATATTTTATAATATGTCACGCCTATATCTGAGATGGATGTCACGCCCACATCTCAGACGATGTCTCCTATTCAATCCAATCCGAAACAAGAAGATATCGCCTCGTTCTGTCCCGCGAGTTGCAGTCTGTTAAGTGTTGCCATATAGAAGTTAAACAACGCTGGTGATAACCGGGAAGCCCCCGAGACAGGCCAAGACAAATGGCTATGTGAAGTGTTGGGTCCCGGACAATGTGTAGTCACGGAGAAATAGATGGCCAGTCTTTTCCTACCGTAGTGAACTACGAGGGCTGTAATTGAACCCATATCTTACCGGGTCTATACCATTGCCAGTGTATGTCATAATAGTTACATGAACTCACCCCTTTGAGAACCAGCAAACAATGGACTATTTATAGCATGAATTCTTGTATACTCATTCTTTGATTTTCAACGATGCTACAGTTTTCGTGCATTGTAATGATGCTCTCCTTATGTGATCAGTTAGAAGAGAACGAAAGAGACCAAAAGATAAATCATCCTAGACTAGAGAGAATGAAGCTACAGGAAGAGACCAGACCATCTGGCCGACCATCAGTACTCCGAGGAAAGGTCAGACTGACACATAATCAGACTGTAACCGGAACATTAGTATAGGAACTATTCGCTGGTTGTTGAAGATGAGAAATAAGCAAGTATGCGCATATTCCGAGTGCTGTGATTTCGGTTCTTGACTCCACTTTCTTGCACTCAACTCAACTCAACTCAACTCAACTAAGAAGATATCCAGATGGCATGGAAGTCAGGCCGGACTGAAACCAAACTCAAACAACCAACAACAGCAACATCATCAGCTAACAACAACTCACTTGATTTAGGGGCAGGGCGCACTAGTTTTGTGTCTTGCTCATTTCCCGAAAAATGCATCTTCAGGATCGAAGTAGCTTGTCCGGGAGACTTGCAGACCACTGTTACCTGCCGCAGTGTCATTAAAATTATATTGTCTGTGTATCCACTGACGAGTCATCATCTATGTCTTGTCTATCTATCCACATATTGTCCCACATATTGTCTGTATATCCATTGAGAAATAATGTTGGATGGACTGAGACTATGGCATGAACGAATATCATCAGCAGAGTTGATCCAGAACACCCAAGACGGAGATTTGTGTAGAGACACGAAGGCCTATGCCAGCTGGCCGGGCACTCGATAATGATGATCCACTGGCGTTTCATCA
>JACEFZ010021824.1:50000-122537 GCA_014155875.1 Cepaea nemoralis
ACGCCACACGACATGGACTATAAGAATTATAAGAATAATAATTCACAAACTTCTTCATATCTGACGGCAGATTCTTGCACGCAATATATAAATATCCCTTATTATATTACAAGTCTTCCTGGCCTAGGCGTTAGCGACTTTCTCCGTAATCCCGTATACTCTAGTGAGTAACGTGACGACGGCGAGAATCGGTAGCGGTACTAACCGCGTCGGTGCTTACGGGGTATGTGAGCCGGTCGCTCAGAAAGCAATGACAAACTACTGAGCGTAATCTTGCCAAGAAATCAACAACCAGCTGAAAGATGCTGATGTTGACAGCGATGTCTTGTAAAGGATATGCAAACATTTATTTATTATCAAAAGATTTTACCCATCAGTACAGAGTTCATGCATAATGTCAACCCCCCCCCCCCCCCCCCCCAAAAAAAAAAAAAAAAAAACACAACAAACAAAAACAAACAACAACAACAATGTTTTGGCATTTCGCTTTGTCAAAAGTTTTTGAATTGCCTATAAAACACAAATATGTGCCCTTATATATATATATATATATATATATATATATATATATATATATATATATATATATATATATATATATATATATATATATATATATATATATATATATATATATATATATATATACTAGCTGACCCGGCCCGGCTTCGCCCAGGCCCTGGAGGGGATCTATCTATCTATCAGTCTGTCTGTCTGCTTGTTTGTCTGTCTGTCTGGCTGACCCGGCCCGGCTTCACCCAGTCCCTGGTGGGGAGCATCTCATTTAATTCATATAAGTAGTCATATAAGCTCTCCCGTTCCCGACTATCTGTCTGTCTGTCTATCTGTCTGTCTGTCTGTCTGACCGGGCCCGGCTTCACCCAGTCCCTGGTGGGGAGCATCTCATTTAATTCATATACGTAGTCATATAAGCTCTCCCGTTCCCGACTATCTGTTTGTCTGTCTATCTGTCTGTCTGTCCCGGCCCGGCTTCACCCAGTCCCTGGTGGGGAGCATCTAATTTAATTCATATACGTAGTCATATAAGCTCTCCCGTTCCCGACTGTCTGTCTGTCTATCTGTCTGTCTGACCCGGCCCGGCTTCACCCAGTCCCTGGTGGGGAGCATGTCATCTAATTCATATAAGTAGTCAAATAAGCTTCCTTTCCCGACTATCTGTCTATCTATCTGACCCGGCGTGGTTTCGCCCAGCTCCTGGCGCACAGTAATTTAAAAGAATGTCCTTCCACACACCATTCAATGAAAACTGTAGAAAAAGATGGGTTACAATGTTATGCATTATGCATTATTTTTATGAAAACTTTGAAAATGCCTTAAAGATTATATCATTATTTATTATAACTTATATGCCTGAAAATAACTATAGACAAAGAGTTTAACAATAGTGCAAGTAAGTCCAACAATATGACTATAAAGTATATAGAAATGTTATTAAAAGTTATGCCCCTTGAAATAACTTTTCTAGAGTGAAGTCCCCCTGCTATATAGACATTATATAATGAAAATGGAAAAGTAAATGTTATTAAATAAGTCGAAGATTTTACATTAAGAAATTATTATAGTCGGTTGCACAGGAATGAAAGGAAGACGTGTAGAAAATTTCATCTCAATCGGATGTACCGTTATCGAACGCATCCAATACATAAATAGCCACAAACAAACATACACTCTGTTTTATAGATATACTAGCTGACCCGGCCCGGCTTCGCCCAGGCCCTGGAGGGGATCTATCTATCTATCTATCAGTCTGTCTGTCTGCTTGTTTGTCTGTCTGGCTGGCTGACCCGGCCCGGCTTCACCCAGTCCCTGGAGGGGATCTATCTATCTATCAGTCTGTCTGCTTGTTTGTCTGTCTGGCTGGCTGACCCGGCCCGGCTTCACCCAGTCCCTGGTGGGGAGCATCTCATTTAATTCATATAAGTAGTCATATAAGCTCTCCCGTTCCCGACTATCTGTCTGTCTGTCTATCTGACCGGGCCCGGCTTCACCCAGTCCCTGGTGGGGAGCATCTAATTTAATTCATATACGTAGTCATATAAGCTCTCCCGTTCCCGACTATCTGTTTGTCTGGCTGTCCCGGCCCGGCTTCACCCAGTCCCTGGTGGGGAGCATCTAATTTAATTCATATACGTAGTCATATAAGCTCTCCCGTTCCCGACTGTCTGTCTGTCTATCTGTCTGTCTGTCTGACAGGGCCCGGCTTCACCCAGTCCCTGGTGGGGAGCATCTAATTTAATTCATATACGTAGTCATATAAGCTCTCCCGTTCCCGACTATCTGTTTGTCTGTCTGTCCCGGCCCGGCTTCACCCAGTCCCTGGTGGGGAGCATCTAATTTAATTCATATACGTAGTCATATAAGCTCTCCCGTTCCCGACTGTCTGTCGACACACACACACACACACACACACACACACACACACACACACACACACACACACACACACACATCGTGATTGTAACTGACTCAGAAAGCATGCTGACGAGGGTGAGGACGGGCAGGCTTCGTGCGGAGTGGCTTGCTTCGCTTCGGAGGTCACGGGTGACAAGCATCGCCTGGATCTTTTCTCCGGGGCATGCCGGTGTGCTGGGAAATGATCAGGCGGACAGATTAGCTGGCTCTGCAGAACTTGGTGGAGTATTGATACACGACAAGGCAGACGTGGTTGCGGCCTTGTGGGAGCACGTGTGCACCTCGGAGGAGCAAATGAATCACCATGGTCTGGCAGGAATGAGACTGCGAGGAGTGACGAGGGAATCTGGCCGCCGTTCAACGCTCAGAGGAAAGGCGAGACGGACATATAATCAGATTGCTACTGGTACTATTGGTGTTGGAACTCTTCGCTGGCTGCTGAGGATGGGGACGGGGCGCCTATGGGAATGCCCCGAATGCTGTGATGTCGATTCCTAAATCAATCAATCAAGCAGTCACTCCAGGCCACGATGATTTATCTGTTCTGCTACACTATACACATGATCCAAAAGGGCCTTGGCCACGTGAGCCTTATCGCGCACCAAAACTTCACTTAACGGTGCAGATGAAGCCAATATGTCCGCCTGCTGGTTTTCCACCACACCGTATGTCCTGGGGAAGAGATCCAGCTGATGCTCCTTATCGTTGATAAATGAATTGAAGCATGCCATTGTCCACGAAGCTTGCCTGTCTTCACCGTTCTCAGCATACTTCGTGAATCTGTTACACACATACTGTATATAAATTAAGAAACAATACTTATCACCGCATGCGTCTGTTCATCAGAACTGCAACGAGCATAGGCCATACATATATCAAGGTACAGCCTCAGAGATTTCTGATAAATCTCTACAATATGTCATTGTTGTAAAGCCGGAGGCCCAGGCACTACTTGATCGACCAATCATCAACAATTGAATACATTATTTGGTTGAGTCAAGAACTGACGTTACAGCAGCCGGGACATTCCCATACGCACTCCGTCCTCATCTTCAACAAGCAGCGAAGAGTCTCAATACTTATGATATCAGATGTAATCTGAACATGTCTGTATGGCGTTTCCTCGGAGAACTGAATGTCGACCAGATCCTCCGTTCAATCCCACTCCCTCCGGACTCCAGACAACGATACCAAAAGAAATTTGTACGGAAAACAGAACTCTCTTGGAACAGAAGATATAAAATCCATCACAAGTTATCAGTTTCCGGCAATTTAAGGAGGGCCAAACCGTTTCCAGAATCCGTTTGATATTTTGTTTTATCGAATTTTAACTTAACATTTGGTATGCTTTCTAAGATATTGGTTAATTTACAACGAAATTGATATGTGGATTAAATTGGACTTTTTTTCTGTCCTACAATTTAACTGCTACTCTTTCGTCAACTCTCTCAATATGAAATTTGCAGCTTGTGTATGTAGTTCTTCTACTTCTAGTTTAGTTTCTAGTTTCTAGTCTAGACAAGGGCTGCCAGCTCCTTGGCGAAGCGTTACAGGCACCGTTTGTGATCCCGTATACCCGCGTTCGAAACACAACTGCGCGCGATTTGGCAGAAGACCGCGTTGCGTTTTTTTACGAAACGGCACTGGTGCCGGTCGTTCTGAAAGCAATGGCAAACTAACTACTGAACGTAAACTTGCCAAAAAAATTCTGCTGTTGACTGCAACGTCCTGTAAAGGATATGCAACTAACTAACTAGACTAGGGATAGGCTTTTCATGTTTCATGTAAACGGTGACACACGCAGTGGGCGCCATCTGGTATGTTACCACAGTCAAGCAGATACCTTGGGCAGGAACAGACTGACAGTGGCAGACGCAATACCAGATTTCATGTTATCTTCATCACGTTGGACAGAGTATAGAGTGGGGTAATATTGACAGAATCTGGACGTCCAGTAATTGAAAGATGAATATGTCGGAAGGTACACTGCTGTAGTATACACCAGTTCTGCACATAGCAGACATAAATATTATTGGTGAATCTCAGCAAGAGTCAGGGGGAATATAAGGAGAAAAGAACAGAGCACAGCCAGCCACTCTGTTTCCTTGGGGAAGAATACTCGCAGGACCTCTGGATCCGAGTCTACACAGATGGGTCAGCACATAATGCTATTTTAAATGGAGCAGGAGTAATACCTAGAATACCAAAATAACACCAGTGACACAGACAGAATACCTAAAGAAATTCAGACAATCAAGATAGCAACAGAGAAATTACTAAATACCAACCATGGTACACAATCTGTGGTGCTATTGACAGATGCAAAGTTCACTTGATTGTTATACTGGCTGTATAAGTTTGTTTCATTGTTGTACTGGCTGTATAGGTTTGTTTGATTGTTGTACTGGCTGTATGGGTTTGTTTGATTGTTGTACCGGCTGTATAAGTTTGTTTGATTATTATACCGGCTGTATAAGTTTGTTTGATTGTTGTGCTGGCTGTATAGGTTTGTTTGATTGTTGTACTGGCTGTATGGGTTTGTTTGATTGTTGTACTGGCTGTATAAGTTTGTTTGATTATTATACTGGCTGTATAAGTTTGTTTGATTATTATACTGGCTGTATACATTTGTTTGATTATTATACCTGCTGCAAAAGTTGTTTAATTATTATACTGGCTGTATAAGTTTGTTTGTTGTACTGGCTGTATAAGTTTGTTTGATTGTTGTACCAGCTGTATAAGTTTGTTTGATTGTTGTACCAGCTGTATAAGTTTGTTTGATTGTTGTACCAGCTGTATAAGTTTGTTTGATTGCTGTACTGGCTGTATAAGTTTGTTTGATTGTTATACCAGCTGTATAAGTTTGTTTGTTGTACTGGCTGTATAAGTTTGTTTGTTGTACCGGCTGTATAAGTTTGTTTGATTGTTATACTGGCTGTATAAGTTTGTTTGATTGCTGTACCAGCTGTATAAGTTTGTTTGATTGTTATACCAGCTGTATAAGTTTGTTTGATTGTTATACCAGCTGTATAAGTTTGTTTGTTGCACTGGCTGTATAAGTTTGTTTGTTGTACCGGCTGTATAAGTTTGTTTGATTGTTATACTGGCTGTATAAGTTTGTTTGATTGCTGTACCAGCTGTATAAGTTTGTTTGATTGTTATACCGGCTGTATAAGTTTGTTTGATTGTTGTACAGGCTGTATAAGTTTGTTTGTTGTACTGGCTGTATAAGTTTGTTTGATTGTTGGACCGGCTGTATAAGTTTGTTTGATTGTTATACCAGCTGTATAAGTTTGTTTGATTGTTATACCGGCTGTATAAGTTTGTTTGATTGTTGTACTGACTGTATAAGTTTGTTTGATTGTTATACCAGCGGTATAAGTTTGTTTTGTTGTTGTACTGGCTGTATAAGTTTGTTTGATTGTTGTACCACCTGTATAAGTTTGTTTGATCATTGTACTGGCTGTATAATTTTGTTTGTTGTACCGGCTGTATATTTTTGTTTGATTGTTATACCGCCTTTATAAGTTTTTTTTTTATTGTTGTACCGACTGTATAAGTTTGTTTGATTGGTTTGTTTGATTGTTGTACCACCTGTATAAGTTTGTTTGATTGTTGTACTGGCTGTATAAGTTTGTTTGATTGTTATACCAGCTGTATAAGTTTGTTTGATTGTTGTACCACCTGTATAAGTTTGTTTGATTGTTGTACCACCTGTATAAGTTTGTTTGATCATTGTACTGGCTGTATAAGTTTGTTTGTTGTACCGGCTGTATAAGTTTGTTTGATTGTTATACCACCTGTATAAGTTCTTTTTATTGTTGTACTGACTGTATAAGTTTGTTTGATTGGTTTGTTTGATTGTTGTACTGGCTGTATATGTTTGTTTGATTGTTGTACCGGCTGTATAAGTTTGTCTGATTGTTGTACCAGCTGTATAAAATTTTTTTATTGTTGTACCAACTGTATAAGTTTGTTTGATTGGTTTGTTTGATTGTTGTACCACCTATATAAGTTTGTTTGATTGTTGTACCAGCTGTATAAGTTTGTTTGATTGTTGTACCAGCTGTATAAGTGTGTTTGATTGTTATACCACCTGTCTAAGTTTGTTTGATTGTTGTACCAGCTGTATGTGTTTGTTTGATTGTTATACTGGCTGTATGTGTTTGTTTGATTGTTGTACCTTCTGTATAAGTTTGTTTGTTGTACTGGCTGTACAAGTTTGTTTGATTGTTGTACCTTCTGTATTAGTTTGTTTGTTGTACTGGCTGTAAGTTTGTTTGATTATTGTACCGGCTGTATACGTTTGTTTGATTGTTGTACTTGCTGTATAAGTTTGTTTGATTGTTGTACCAACTATATAAGTTTGTTTGATTGTTGTACTTGCTGTATAAGTTTGTTTGATTATTGTACCGGCTGTATAAGTTTGTTTGATTGTTGTACTTGCTGTATAAGTTTGTTTGATTGTTGTACAGGCTGTATAAGTTTGTTTGATTGTTGTACTTGCTGTATAAGTTTGTTTGATTGTTGTACCAACTGTATAAGTTTGTTTGATTGTTGTACTGGCTCAGTACATTTGCTTATTGACAGTTTCTGTGATCCTATATAATTATCTTTTACTTAACTTGTCATTGCTCAAAACCGCAGTAATGAGTACTGAGCAATTAGCTCAGAAACAGCACGAGCAACAACAATCAGAACTACTACAGATACCACCAGATGGCAAGAACAAAACATCAAAACACCACATACTGTAAGCAGCTTCTGGTTGTGTGCGCTCATTTGTTTTTTGTTTGTTTTTTGTTTCAGTTTGTTTGCTATGACAGCTGCGTGTTGTTGGTTTGTTGTGACAGTTGTGTGTTGTTGGTTTGTTGTGACAGTTGTGTGTTGTTGGTTTGTTGTGACAGTTGTGTGTTGTTGGTTTGTTGTGACAGTTGTGTTTTGTTTGCTTGTTGTGACAGTTGTGTGTTATTTGTTAGTTGTGACAGTTGTGTGTTGTTTGTTTGTTGTGACAGTTGTGTGTTGTGACAGCTGTGTGTTGTTTGTTTGTTGTGACAGTTGTGTGTTGTTTGTTTGTTGTGACAGTTGTGTGTTGTTTGTTTGTTGTGACAGTTGTGTGTTGTTTGTTTGTTGTGACAGTTGTGTGTTGTTTGTTTGTTGTGACAGTTGTGTGTTGTTTGTTTGTTGTGACAGTTGTGTGTTGTTTGTTTGTTGTGACAGTTGTGTGTTGTTGGTTTGTTGTGACAGTTGTGTGTTATTTGTTTGCTATGACAGCTGTGTGTTGTTGGTTTGTTGTGACAGTTGTGTGTTGTTGGTTTGTTGTGACAGTTGTGTGTTGTTGGTTTGTTGTGACAGTTGTGTGTTGTTTGTTTGTTGTGACAGTTGTGTGTTATTTGTTTGTTGTGACAGTTATGTGTTGTTTGTTTGTTGTGACAGTTGTGTGTTGTGACAGTTGTGTGTTGTTTGTTTGTTGTGACAGTTGTGTGTTATTTGTTTGTTGTGACAGTTGTGTTGTTTGTTTGTTGTGACAGTTGTGTGTTGTTTGTTTGTTGTGACAGTTGTGTGTTGTTTGTTTGTTGTGACAGCTGTGTGTTGTTTGTTTGTAAGGACAGTTGTGTATTTGTTTGTTGTGACAGTTGTGTGTTGTGACAGTTGTGTATTGTTTGTTTGGTGTGATAGCTGTGTATTATTTGTTTATGTCAACAGTTGTGTTTTGTTTGTTTGTTGTGACAGTTGTGTGTTGTTTGTTTGTTGTGACAGGTGTGTGTTTTTTGTTTGTAATGCCAGTGTTGTGCTGTTTGTGTGTTGTGACAGTTGTGTAATGTTTTTTGTTGTTGTGACAGCTGTGTTAGTTTGTTTGCTGTGATGATATCTGTGTAAGTTTGTTTGTTGTGACAGTTGTGTGTTGTTTGTTTTGTATGACAGTTGTGTGTTGTTTGCTTGTTGTGACAGTTGTGTGTAGTTTGTTTGTTGTGACAGCTGTGTGTTGTTTGTTTGTTGCCACAGTTGTGTAAGTCTGTTTGCTGTGACAGGTGTGTGCTGTTTGTTTTTTGTGACAGCTGTGTAAGGATGTTTGCTTTGACAGCTGTGTAAGTTTGTTTGTTGTGACAGTTGTGTGTTGGTTGCTTGTAATGACATTTGTGTGTTGTATGTTTATAGTGACAAGTGTGTGCTGTTTGTGTGTTGTGACTGTTGTGTATTGTTTGTTTGTTGTGATAGCTGTGTGTTGTTTGTTTGTTGTGACAGCTGTGTAAGTTTGTATGCTGTGACAGCTGTATTTTGTTTGTTTGTTGTGACATGTGTGTTGTTTATTTGTTGTGACAGTTGTGCATTGTTTGTTTGTTGTGACAGTTGTGTGTTGTTTGTTTGTTGTGACAGTTGTGTGTTGTTTGTTTTTTGTGTCAGTTGTGTGCTGTTTGTTTGTTGTGACAGTTGTGTGTTGTTTGTTTGTTGTGACAGTTGTGTGTTGTTTGTTGTGACAGCTGTGTAAGTTTGTGTTCTGTGATAGCTGTATTTTGTTTGTTTTTTGTGACATTTGTGTGTTGTTTGTTTGTTGTGACAGCTGTATTTTGTTTGTTTGTTGTGACATTTGTGTGTTGTTTGTTTGTTGTGACAGTTGTGCATTGTTTCTTTGTTGTGACAGTTGTGTGTTGTTTGTTTGTTGTTACAGCTGTGTGTTGTTTGTTTGTTGTTACATCTGTGTCTTGTTTGTTTGCTGTGACAGGTGTGTGTTATTTGTTTGCTGTGACATTTGTGTGTTGTTTGTTGTGACAGTGGTGTAAGTTTGTTTGTTGTGATAGCTGTGTTGTTTGTTTGTTGTGACAGGTGTGTGTTGTTTGTTTGTTGTGACAGGTGTATGTTGTTTGTTGTGACAGTTGTGTAACTTTGTTTGCTGTGATAGCTGTGTTGTTTGCTTTTGTGACAGTTGTTAAAGTTTGCTTGTTGTGAGAGGTGTATGTTGATTGTTTATTGTGTAAGTTTGTTTGCTGTGATAAAACTATGTGTCATTTGTTTGTTGTGGTAGTGGTGTAAGTTTGTATGTTGTGACAGTGGTGTAAGTTTGTTTGTTGTGACAGTTGTATGTTGTTTGTTTGCGGTGATAGATGTGTGTTGATTGTTGCAACAGTTGTGTAAGTTTGTTTGCTGTGACAGTTGTTTGCTGTGACAGTTGTGTGGTGTTTGTTCTGGCAGCTGTGTAAGTTTGTTTGTTGTGATAGCTGTGTTGTTTGTTTGTTCTGACAGTTGTCTAAGTTTGTTTGCTGTGGCAGGTGTGTGTTATTTGCTGTGACAGCTGCGTATTGTTTTCTGGGAGAGCTGTGTATTGTTTATTGGAACAGCTTTTTTTATTATTCGTGACATAGTTATGTTTATTTGTGACATGGTTATGTTTATTTTTGTCATGGCTGGTTATTTGTGACATGGTTATGTTTATTTGTGACATTATTATGGTTGTTTGTGACAACATGGTTATGTTTATTTGTGACATGGCTATGTTTATTTGTGCCATGGTCATGTTTATTTGTGACATGGCTATGTTTATTTGTGACATGGTTATGTTTATTTGTGACATGGTTATGTTTATTTGTGACATGGTTATGTTTATTTTTGACATGGTTATGTTTATTTGTGACATGGTTATGTTTATTTTTGACATGGTTATGTTTGACATGGTTATGTTTATTTTTGACATGGTCATGTTTATTTGTGGCATGGTTATGTGTGACATGGTTATATTTATTTTTGACATGGTTATGTTTATTTTTGACATGGTTATGTTTATTTGTGACATGGTTATGTTTATTTGTGACATGGTTATTTGTGACATGGTTATGTTTATTTTTGACATGGTTATGTTTATTTGTAACATGGTTATGTTTATTTGTGACATGGTTATATTTATTTGTGACATGGTTATGTTTATTTTTGACATGGTTATGGTTATTTGTGACATGGTTATGTTTATTTGTGACATGGTTATGTTTATTTGTGACAACATGGGTATGTTTATTTGTGAAATGGTTATGTTTATTTGTGACATGGTTATGTTTATTTGTGACATGGGTATATTTATTTTTGACATGGTTATGGTTATTTGTGACATGGTGTGTTTATTTGTGCTGTGGTATGTTTATTTATTCCATGATTATCATCATCATCATCATGTGCCATGCCGATAAGCGTGAGCGGTCATGTTTTGCCATCTCACTCGATCACCAGTTGTGGATCAGCTCCGTGTTTCTGTCTCGACCATGCCACATGGCCAAGTCATCCAGGTATTTACTTCTTGGTCTTCCTCTTGGTCTCTTCCCTTTGGACTTGCCAGTTGTCACCAAGTTCTCCAATTCATTTCTTCTCATAACATGCCCAAAAATTTTGACTGTCTATGTCTAATGTCTCTAATCAGTTTATGATCTTCATTTGTTTCTTGTAGGACTTGTTCATTGGTTTTTCTGTCTGTCTGTCATGTGGCAAATGACAGTGAGGCAGGCAATTGATGAGTTAGCGCATCAAAGAAGAAGATAAAAAGTGCCACAAATGGTGAACATTGTGACACCAACATTGAACGCAATTTAGACGTCATGATAGGACGTCACCTAACGCCATAACGGCTTAAGCATTAGTGCGTTTCAGCTTACAAGGTGATAGGATGTGTTTTCAATACCAGTCTGGGGATTCAAACCGTTCCTAATTCATAAGTCACCAAAGGCAGCATTGGCCATTGGAGTTCGATTATGGTGAGCTCCGGTTGAAGGTAGGCGAGTATATTTGATTTGCATTATAAAGACACTAGGCGGCTGGCCCTGTTCCCAACACTTTCACTGGTCTGTGGAGATGATTTCTGATTGAAGAGCGGGAGTGCATGGAGAGAGAGAGAATGACTGAAGTCGGCATCAATCCCACACTCATCACCGTAGTCTGAGATCAGCTGTAGTAAATACATTGCAGTTCACTCCATCAGTATATGCGTTGAGTCGTTGTTTTGGAATTCAGATGGTTACCCTGTCCTGTATCAGAATGCCTCAATATATGCTGTCGTGTACCATGATGCCCAGAGCCACATAGATCTTGAGGTGAGCTTGCTGCATTATAGAGCCTGAACTCATATCATTGTAGAGAGGAAGCAACGTCACCTCATGACACTGTCCATGGCATTCTTTGTATTTTCCTCAGAAACCATGATTATATAGTTTCAATTTTGCTAATCAGACACGCCATAATGACTGAACCATGTACATCAATCACAGCAGGATAGTGTACTGCCACATTTGATGGAGACACCCCCATGTATTATGTTGACGACTCTTTGTTTCACAGACACATTGGCAAGAGCACTGAAAACTTTTTTGTCATGGAGGCAAATAATGATGAAAGTGCAGCAGCTTGGGAAAACCGCCGGATTAGAATGGCCAGCTCCATGGGCCATGGTCTCAATGAAAACTACGTGAGAACGAGCAAGCAGGATGTCACAGCAGCGCAGGAAGGCACATCAAAGGATGCTGATAATGCTGCTATACCTCTTGACGAGCCGCGTAGAAAGAAGTCTGTGCTGCAACTTTCAATGACAGCATTCGTAAGGCTTGTCAGCAGTTGTTTGCTTGTGTTGTTTGTTTCATATTATTTATTGTGTATTCTGATTTCTTTTTTCATTGTAAATCAGTGATGGCTGTGCAGTTTTTAACTGACATGAACATTTATGGAAAGCAGTTGAGCAATGGACCGGGCTGATATAGTGATTGTCTTTAGAGAGGAAGGATGATTAATAAGACACATGATCACTGTGAATCTGCATCTTTGACCAGCGTGCAAGACCATCAGGTCAAAAGGTGTGAAGCCAAAAAAGAGCGTTATGTAAGGGACCACAACATACTGGGGAGTGGATCTGAGTTTCTTGGGCTGAATGCTTTGTTGTGAAGTGAGAATAATCTGACTGATTGACTGGCTGGCTGACTAACTAACCAACTAACTAAACTAACTAACTAGTGAACTAACCAACCAACCAACTAGCCAACTAACTAACTAGCTGTTGTATCAACCAAACAATCAGCCTACCAACCTGCAAATCAAAATGTAAAACCCAAGTGCAGAAGAGTAAAAGGCTTTGTATTTTTTGGTTCTCAGCTGTTCTTTCTTGTGTTGGGTTGGAGAGGCACCTTGCAATCTTCTTGTATTTGACATAATCTTCCTTCTTCTTCAGCGTTCCGAGCCATTGAGGTTCTTTGCTGCAGATACAATCCGTCTCCATTCGTCTCTCTGGTTGACCTTCTCTTGCCAGTCGTTGATTCCAAGTGCTTGTAGGTCTGTATATATATTATCTCTCCACCGTCTTCTTGGTCTACATCGGGGTCTACGGTCATTTATTTCCTGAGTGTAAGCGAGTTTTGTTTCCCTATTATCTTCCATTCTTTCTATATGCCCCATCCATTGTAGTCTATTAGCCTTCATGATACCAGTGATTAGCGGGGACTTAAACAGATCATAAATGTCTTTGTTACTTCTTCTTTTCCACTCTCCACTTTGTGTATCCCTAATGGGTCCAAAGATGCGTCTTAAAACTTTGTTCTCAAAGGTTTGTAACAAGGCTTCATCTCCTTTCGTTGTACTCCAGGTTTCAGAGCCATACAGCACATCTGGTCTGATCAGTGTTTTGTATATTGTGATTTTGGTGTTACGAGATAGCGCATTTGATTTTAGTAGATGTTGTAGTGCATAGTATATCTTATTTCCAGAATTGATTCTAGTTTATATTTCTTCCCTTATGATGTTGGAGCAGTTGAAGGTTGTACCCAGGTATTTGTATGTTTCCGTTCTTTTAATGGTCATATTATCTATTTGTATGTGGCCAGAGTTTTTAGCCATTCCTTCTCTTGAAATTACCATATATTCTGTCTTATCTTGGTTGATAACCAGCCCCATCTGTTGGGCTTTTTCCTTTAAGTGAGTCAATATTTCCAATGTCTTTTGTTCAATTCCCCTATAATATCTATATCATCTGCATAACCAAGTAGCTTGGATGTTCCTCCAATATCACATTCCTCCTTTACCTTCTTTACAACTTTCTCTAGAGCCAGATTGAAGAGTAGCGACGATAGTGCATCACCCTGTTTCAAGCCAGATGTTATTTGGAAAGGGTCTGATTTCCTTCCTTTATATGTTACTATATTATAAGTATCTTCCATGCATAGTCTGGTCATGTTGATTAACTTCCTTGGTATTCCAAATTCCTGCATAGCATTCCATAGACTATTCCTATGGACACTATTGTAAGCCTTTTTACAATCCACAAAAATGTTATGGAGATCTTTTTTATATTCCCAATTTTTCTTGGCTATTTGTCATAAGATAAATATCTAATCTATTGGTGATCTGTTTTGTCTGAAATCCCGCCTGGTAGTCACCTAATATGTCTTCTGAATATGGTTTTAGTCTATTTAGTAATACCGCGGATAGTATCTTATAGCTTGTGGACAGTAGTGATATTCCTCTTTAATCTTCACATTGGAACTTGTCTCCTTTCTTAAAGATAGGTATCAATAATGACTCTTTCCAGTCATGGGGTAATTCTTCTGTCCTCCAGATTTTTATTATTAGTTCGTATAACTTTAGATGTAATGCATGGCCACCTGCCTTTATAAATTCAGCAGCAATTCCATCAGCCCTTGTTGCCTTATTGTTTTTAAGTCGTGTGATTATATAATTTAATTTCTTATTTGCTTTTTTCTTCTTGTTTCCTTATTTTCTTTCTTTTTTTTTATCCTTTTTGTTTGTTTCTTTCTAGTGAGTCAGGTCTTAGTCAGATATAACTGAGCTACCGTAATGACAGCAGACGGTACTACCTGCTTTCTGTTAGCGTTGAATGTTGGGCGGCGCTTACCAAACCCGACATCCCACATTGTGCCAACAGCTTTGGGCGGAAGAGCGCAATTGGGAGGGTATAAGCCTTATCCTGGTGCGAGGAAATGCAACCTAAAGACAAAATGTCATGGCAGGGCAGACCAGGCCCTAAGCCTTGGTTGGCAGCTGGTCTAGGATCGAAGCTGCAACAGGCGAACAGTTAGAGCATTACTGTGCTGATCTGGCAGCTTCTGCAGCTTGTCTTGTTCCAGATGTATTGCTGTTATCTTTCCTCTGGAGTGAACTAGGACAGGCCGAGAGAGGGATCATGCTGCATGGGCAACACATGGTCTCTATATTTTAGCCCAGGCTTTGTGCTATGGAGAGGTATAACTCCATCCTGGTCTTAACCAGTCTTGGAATCAAAACGAGAGGTAGCAGTTAAGTCCTTGTCAATTGGTGTAGTTATGGGGCGCCACAGGGCACCTACAGGTATCACTGATCAGCTACCACCCGCCTCAAGCTGGGTAGCCCCCGGCCAATTGGGTGCTGATCCGCCACAGCCTGCCTGCTTCAATGGGTACTTGGAGCTCGGACAAAATCCGAATCGCAGGCTGTAAAACCAATGTCCCAGATATTACTAAAAAAAAATAGAAACCTCAAGCTACGGCTTGCAACCAGGAATGTAAGAACCATGGGTCGAGGATTTTCCACTGACCTGACGAATATTTACGATGTGAGAAAAACGGCTGTGATTGATGCCAAACTTAATCGTCTTAACATTGATATTGCTGGCCTGCAGGAGACTTGCCTCGCTGAGGAAGGGTCACTCAGGGAAAACAATTACACCTTTTTTTAGAAGGATAGAGAGCAGGCATAAAAAAAGGCAACATGTCGTGGGCTTTGCAGTGAAGAATTCGCTACTGGGAATGATTGAAATTCCAGCTGGAGGTAATGAAAGACTATTATCCCCATGCGTGGCAACCTCTTGTGGTTTTGTCACCATTATTACTGCATATGCACCGACACTCGATTTCTCTGATGATGTGAAGGATTCATTCTATGAGGAGTTAGACTGTGATCAAGGCAGTTCCAAAATTGGACTATATGCTCAGTGATTTTAATGCGCGTGTGGGCAAGGACTCGAGTTCATGGCCAGTGTGCCTTGGAAAATACAACATCAGTCGCATGAATGAAAATTGACAAAGGCTGCTGGAGCATTGCACCAGAAATGACTTATGTACAGTGTATTACAAACTCTTTATTTAAAACAAAAGAGCTGCATAAAGTCACATAGAAACATCCAAGATCCAGGCATTGCCATCAGCTGGACTTCATCATCACAAGGGGACATCTGAACCATACATCATTAACTCGAAGTTACCACAGTGCTGACTGTGATACGGATCATTCTTTGGTTGTTGCAAGGATTAGACTGAGACCAAAGAGAATGTACACAGCTAAACACAAATCTAGCCCCAGGATTAATATTATTAACACCCATGATCCTGATAAGTGCTTTGAGTTCCAACAGCAACTTGAAGACGCTTTCACTGATACATCAGAAAATTGTACAGCAAGTGAAAAGTGGGGTAAACTTAAGGAAACTCTTATAAAACAGCGGTAGGGGTTTACGGCACTGTGGATCATAAGAGGCAGGACTGGTTTGCGGCAAACAGCCAGACACTGCAGCCCTTGATTGATAAAAAGAAGATAGCTCTCTTAAGAAACAAGGAAAGACCAACGCGAAACACTCTCAGTGAGCTGAAGCAAGCTAGGAAGGATGTGCAAAAGGCTGCCAGGCAGTGTGCAAATGACTATTGGATCAAGTTATGTGAGTCCATTCAAAATGCAAGTGATAAGGGAAACATCAGAAGCATGTATGAAGGGATAAAGAAAGCCTGTGGTCCAATGATCAAAAGAAGTGCACCACTGAAAACCTTGACTGGAGAAATCATCACTGATAAGAAACAGCAGATGGATAGATGGGTAGAGCACTATTTGGAGCTTTACTCAAGTCAGACCAAACTAGCGGATGATGCCCTCAACGCCATAGAGGCCCTGCCAACTCTTGACCACCTGGACACACTTCCCACCATAACAGAAGTTAAGTGTGCTATAAATGAGCTTGCATCTGGCAAGGCTCCAGGTAAGGATGGGATTCCAATAGAGGTTATCAGGAGTGGGCAAGACACACTCACTCTACAGATCCACCAGCTAATAGAGCTATGCTGGCGAGAAGGACAAGTCCCACAGGAATTCAAAGATTCAAGCATCATAACACTGTACAAGAACAAGGGTGATAGGAGCGACTGTAACAACTATCGGGGTATCTCACTTCTGTGTATTGTTGGGAAAGTATTTGCCAGAATTGTTCTGTGCAAATTTCAAGTCCTAGGGGATAAAGTCTACCCCGAATCACAGTTGGCTTCTGACAGAACTGGTCTACCATTGATATGATATTCTCATTGCGACAAATGCAAGAAAAATGCCGTGAACAGAATCAACCACTGTTTATTGCCTTCATCGGCCCCACAAAGGCATTTGATTTGGTCAGTCGTGAGGGTCTGTTCAAGGCACTAAAGAAGATCGGCTGCCCACCACTTCTGTCCATTGTGGAATCGTTCCACACAGGCATGAAGGGTATAATCAAGTTTGATGGTGCAACTTCAAAAGAGTTTGAAATCAAGAGTGGAGTTAAGCAATGTTGTGTACTAGCCCACACCCTCTTTGCAATATACTTTTCACTTCTACTGAAATATGCCTTTCGTGATCAGGATGGTGGTATATACATTCACTCACGCTCAGATGGCGGCCTCTACAATGCTCAGAGATTGAAGGCCAAGACCAAAATTAGGAGGGTACTGATCAGAGAGTTGCTTTTTGCAGATGATGCTGCAATTACGACCCACTCTGAGGAAGAATTACAATGTCTACTATCTGCATTCTCCAATGCTTGTTCTGAATTTGGTTTAACAATTAGCAAAAAGAAGACACAGATTATGTCACAAGGTGCACATGGGGTACCATCAATCTTTATTGACGACGCCGAACTAGAGATAGTAGACCATTTTACATATCTAGGATCAGTGGTAAATAGCAAATTATCCCTAGATCAGGAAATCAACATCAGGATTGGTAAGGCAGCAACAACAATGAACAGGTTAACAAAAAGAGTCTGGGAGAACAGGAAGCTTACTGCCAAAACAAAAGTCCTTGTCTATCAAGCCTGTGTCCTTAGTACTCTTCTTTATGGCAGTGAAGCCTGGACAACTTACTCAAGACTTACTTACTTTTCACCAAGAGAAACGTTTAAACAGCTTTCATATGCGGTGTCTGCGAAGAATACTTGGTATTAAGTGGCAAGATAAAATCACAAATACTGAAGTATTGGAAAGATCAGGTTGTGTGACGGTATATTCCAGTCTTCGTAGACTTAGATGGATAGGACATGTTAGGAGGATGGATGATGGTAGAATACCAAAGGACATCATTTTTTGTGAATTACGGATGGGTAAGAGATCTCAGGGTCGGCCTCTACTACGATAAAAAGATGTGTGTAATCTGGACATGATTGATACAGGCATTGATAATGCGCATTGGGAGCAAGTCGCCGCTGAACGTGTTGCATGGAGGGCAAATATCAGAAATGGAATAAAGACAAAGGAGAAAATTATTGCAGATAAGTCACACACCGAGCATGTGAGACGTAAGATGGTGCATGATGGTGGAAATAACCATGTGTTCACATGCATCCACTGTGGACGAACATGTACAGCGTGAATTAGCCTTATCAGTCACATTCGCCACCGCCATGGGTTATAGTTATTAAGCCTTTTTGAAGCACAATGTAGCAAACTATCGTCTGTCACGACGGCAAGGTGCCAATGATGTTTCTTTCTGAATTTCTTAGTTGCTCTTTGCCATGTCGGGGTGTTGAGTTACTATGAAATCTTGTATTTTGATATAATAAAATCTTACAGTTTCCTGATTGTTGTTCCCGCCCTACTCTGCCCCACCATAATAAGACTGCTGTACCGAAGTTTAGTAGTACATTAAAGTCTTATATTTTGGTAAAATAAAATATATACAGCTTTCTTACTTAATGTGATATTTTTCAATTTCTTGTTTGATGCTGTCTTTCTGAATGTGTTAGTTGCTCCTCTTCTAGGCTGGGGTGTAGAGACACCTCTGTAGTTTTCTTGTATTTTGGCATCATTAGTTCCTCCTCTCCTGTGCCCTTTTATAGGGACACCTCTGTAGTTTTCTTGTATTTTGGCATCATTAGTTCCTCCTCTCCTGTGCCCTGGTATAGGGACATCTCTGTAGTTTTCTTGTATTTTGGCATCATTAGTTCCTCCTCTCCTGTGCCCTGGTATAGGGACACCTCTGTAGTTTTCTTGTATTTTGGCATCATTAGTTCCTCCTCTCCTGTGCCCTGGTGTAGGACACCTTTGAAGTTTTCTTGTATTTTGGCATCATTAGTTCCTCCTCTCCTGTGCCCTGGTGTAGAGACACCTCTGTAGTTTTCTTGTATTTTGGCATCATTAGTTCCTCCTCTCCTGTGCCCTGGTATAGGGACACCTCTGTAGTTTTCTTGTATTTTGGCATCATTAGTTCCTCCTCTCCTGTGCCCTGGTATAGGGACACCTCTGTAGTTTTCTTGTATTTTGGCATAATTAGTTCCTCCTCTCCTGTGCCCTGGTGTAGGACACCTTTGAAGTTTTCTTGTATTTTGGCATCATTAGTTCCTCCTCTCCTGTGCCCTGGTGTAGAGACACCTCTGTAGTTTTCTTGTATTTTGGCATCATTAGTTCCTCCTCTCCTGTGCCCTGGTATAGGGACACCTCTGTAGTTTTCTTGTATTTTGGCATCATTAGTTCCTCCTCTCCTGTGCCCTGGTATAGGGACACCTCTGTAGTTTTCTTGTATTTTGGCATCATTAGTTCCTCCTCTCTTGTGCCCTGGTGTAGGACACCTTTGAAGTTTTCTTGTATTTTGGCATCATTAGTTCCTCCTCTCCTGTGCCCTGGTGTAGGGACACCTTTGAAGTTTTCTTGTATTTTGGCATCATTAGTTCCTCCTCTCCTGTGTCCTGGTGTAGGGACACCTTTGAAGTTTTCTTGTATTTTGGCATAATAAAATAGCTGTATTTTAGGAGCATAACAACAGAAGAGGTTGAATAGAGAACTAAGCCTTGTGTGGGAAAATACTAGACAAGGAAGACTGTATATGGAAAGCGGAAGCTGTTGGGCAATAAATGATGATATAGGCAACACCAATATCATGAAAATATCAGGGGAGATTGGAGAGTGATGATGTTTGATGTCTGGACCTGACCAGTCACCTGGAGGAGGAGGAAGAGGTCTGGAGTTAGGTCAGTAACAGTGCTGATCAGTATGCATGTGAACTGAATGGTTTCATGTGCAGTGAGAATAATTTGACCACTTATTTGCTGACTCACTCTCTCTCTCACTCACTCATTCACTCACTCACTCACTCACTCACTCACTCACTCACCCACCCACCCTCTCACCAACTGACTCGCTCACTCACTAACTTACTCACTCAGTAACTTACTTGCTCTCTCACTCACTCATTAACCTAACAACCAGCTGGCAAATCAAGATTTAAAAAACCCTGGAATAGAACCTGTTTGATTACAGTCTTTTATTGTGTTTGTTTCTGTTTAGTTCCCAGGAGGAGAATTATTTCTGGGGATAGATCAGTAACAGTACTGAACAGTGTACCTGTGAATCAGGAACTCAGCGTATCAAGATTAGAAAGGCAATGAATGAATCACCCAAAAAAACGAGAAGTAGATTGTGAGCTTTACTAAAACACGAATACAATAGACAAATTGGACGTTGCGGCCAAAGCCTTCGTCAGCACAGGACAAACAAATACAAACCAACACAAACCTACATGAAACACACTATAACAATATTAAACTTCAAGATTAGAAAGAAACTACAGGAGTGGTGTTCCATTACAGGAAGCTGAGAATCTATGGAAGAACTCATCATCATCATCATCATATAGTGACTTGTCCTATGACAAGCTTTCCACCAACCACAATTTTGTGAAATCCTACAATTTATTGGACTGCTACAGTTTTCTAGACATCTGTAAAGAGGTGGTCGGCCATTGCTTCCTTCTTGGCAGTGACGGGGTTGGTCAGTCACAAGAACACTGTCTGTAGAGAGATGTCTGCCTACTTTTGTGAACCTGAGGCCATAACAAATAACTAATAAGTGTAGTCTATACATATGCTGTTATTTCTAGAGCACTGAACTGATTGTTGTGTATGAATTAGCTTTCCATATTAACAGCATCCGTCACCAACAGGCAAACCCACTTTGACTTCAGAGGTACTTGTAATTTACGTCCCCAAGTCAAGGACAAGAAATCAACATTTTAGTCCAACTGATCAGTGTAGGGGTTAAACCTGCTACCTCAGCATCAGCACACCAGATGTGTAATAACGAGCTCACTTATTCATTTGGTCAGCCATGCTAACCTCCTAGGGGGCAGAATGACTTCAGGATAATCTTCTTCTTCTTCTTCTTCTTCTTCTTCTTCTTCTTCTTCTTTTTCTGCGTTCATCCGGAGTGTTTTTTCAGACGTAATTGCGGTGTGTCCAGTTATGTGCCCTTAGGCCAACACATTCGACTTTGGCGGGTGTTTTTTTTCCATGTTAGCCTTTCCGGGTGGATAATATTCTAAAGGTACCAAGCTCATATCTGATGTAGAAACATCATTTTATAATTCTCAAAGATGTCAACCCCCTTCCTTCTGATCTATGGGTAGTGGATTGAATATCTAGGCTTTTCTGATATGGGCAAAAAAGTAGGAGGGGCTGTGGGAATGCTATGTACATTATAATGTCCTAGACAGTTGGAAATCTCAAATAGTAGTCCGTGGTCCAGGATCATCATGTATCAGGTCCTGTAAAGAATGCTATTATCATAACGGCACATCTAAATGTGTCTCAATCTCTGGCCATGTCTCCCGCCTTGCGCACCCTCAATCGCCATGTCTCCCGCCTTGTGGACCCTCAATCGCCATGTCTCCCGCATCTCCCGCCTCATGCACCCTCAATCGCCCCATGTCTTCCACCTCGTGCACCCTCAATTGCCCCGCCTAGTTCACCCTCATGCCCCAGGTGTCTGTAGTGTTCTGTGCCCATCTTCATGCTAGTTGATCCCTGCCTCTTCTACCCTGAACCATGCCTTCCATCACTGTTCTCCCCAAGCCACTGTGATGTTTAATATGACCAAAGTATTCCAGTTTCGCAGTCTGTTTATATGCCAGATTTCTTCGATGTCCAGATCTTGTAGAATTTCTGTATTTTTCTTCGTGGTCCACAATATTCTGTAACGTTTGAGCTCAAAAGCCCCAATTTTCTTCTTTAGCGATTGTGAAATTGTCTGTGACTCACCTCTGTATGTTGCCATAGGAAAGTTATCCTGTAGGCATTTCTAACATACTACAGTTTACCCACAGTGGACAGTTAACACTTCTTTCCTTCTCCCTCCTCCACCACCTCCATGACTTCTTCCTCACTCTCCTTCTTCCTGATGTTTCGGCTTCTTTCTATGAAACATAAAGAAGTAGTAATTTATGTATATGTTTCTTTCCTTCTCCCTCCTCCACCACCTCCATGACTTCTTCCTCACTCTCCTTCTTCCTGAGCTGTTTCAGCTTCTGTCTATGAAACATAAAGAAGTAGTAATTTATGTCTATGTTATTATTTTGTTCACTCGCTTGGAACTTGACCATAGTCCACACCTGGGCTATTGCTGCTAGTAGTTGCGACTACTAAGGAGCGCACTGGGCTCATGTTTGCGCGTGCATTAGCTTTCCGTATTATCACTGTCCCCCCACCATCAGGCAAACCCACTCCAACTTCTGAGGTCCTTGTAATTTACGCCACCAAGTCAAGGACGAGAAGTCAACATTTTTGTCCACTGACCGGTTTAAGGGTTGAGCTCGCTACCTCACCATCAACATACCGGAAGTTTAAGAGCTAGCGATTTGATCATATTCGGCTGTGCTGACATCCATTTAATTAAATAACTTACAAAATATATTAATAAGTGTCATGAAATGTCCTTCTAATTTTCCATGTCTCATCTTATGTCATCTCATGTCTCATCTTGTTCATCTTGCACCTTACGGTGTCGAGGTGAAGTATAAACAGCGTTAAGAGCGCCCGCTTATGGGCTTCATGTATTGATATTCCCATGGACTCTGTTATTCCATCTGTCCATCGTTTACTTGGTCGGCCTCTTCCTCTGCTTCCCTCCAGTCTGTACATCATTGCTTGTTGTGGCATACTGTTAGTTGGTAGCCTAGTTACCTGGCCAAACCATTTGACTTGCTATCCATGTTACCTGTAAAATAATATCCTGCTACTGGAGAGACATCGAATACATTGTTAGTTACAGTAATGTAATATTTATGGATAATTCACTGCAGCTTCTTTATTCATTCGTTGATCTTCTTTTCAGGCTAAGAAGAAGAATGACGGAAAGGTACTATTCAAAGACAAGAAAAGGTGAGCATTGCTTCACTAATTGCTTTGTTTTGAAGTGAATAAATGAATAATACTTTAGCTGAAACACTTAAAGCACTGTGACTCTGTGATTTTAGTGTTTTGGCTAAAGTATTATTCGTTGTATGTGATTTATAACCCTGCAGTATGCGCTTGACGAGATGCAGCAAAATATGCCAGGCAATAAATTGTGCAACATATTGTCTGTGGCTTCTGTGCTCATGATTGGTTGGATTTTGCAGGTAAAGTGCTCTACACACTTTATCCACATCTACAGAATTATCCACATCTACAGGATGTGGTAGCTAGTCTCACAGCAACCCTCCTTAGTGGCCTCTTATGACATGCTTGCTAGATTACAGCCTTACTCTTGTTTATGTCCATTATGGGCGCGGTAATACATGGTGGTACATATGTTGTAGAATATCTGTTTTTATTTACCTGAGACAGTCACTGTAGAGACAAATCAAATCAAATCAACTTTATTAGGGTCACAAATTGGGCGCGCAGGCCCGTCTTACATTCGGCCCTTCCAATCACTCGTCTTTCGTTCATCAAGAGCATTATACATTTACATAGGAAGAAAAATAAACATTGTGAAATGAATGTTGTAAACATAAACAAGGCTAAACATGGAGAAAAATATGTACATAAAAAGTATGTGACGTAAAAGTAGTGATGCCAGCGTGCGCCACACACACACACACACACACCACACACACACACACACACCACACACACACACACACACACTCTCTCTCTCTCTCATTCACTCTCACTCATTCCCTCCCACTCATTCACTCACACACACACTCTCACTCATTCACTCTCCCGCTCACTCATTCACTCTCCCGCTCACTCATTCACTCTCACGCTCCCTCATTCACTCTCACGCTCATTCATTCTGTCTCTCCCGCTCACTCATTCACTCTCCCGCTCATTCATTCACTCTCCCGCTCGCTCATTCACTCACACTCTCACTCATTCACACTCCCGCTCACTCATTCACTCTCCCGCTCACTCATTCACTCTCACTCATTCACACTCCCGCTCACTCATTCACTCTCCCGCTCACTCATTCACTGTCCCGCTCACTCATTCACTGTCCCGCTCACTCATTCACTCTCACTTATTCACTCTCACGCTCACTCATTCACTCTCATGCTCACTCATTCACTGTCCCGCTACTCATTCACTCTGCCGCTCACTCATTCACTCTCACGCTCACTGATTCCCTCTCACGCTCAATCATTCACTCTCCCGCTCACTGATTCACTCTCACGCTTACTCATTCACTCTCACGCTCACTCATTCACTCTCACGCTCACTCATTCACTCTCACACTCACTCATTCACTCTCCCGCTCACTCATTCACTCTCCCGCTCACTCATTCACTCTACCACTCAATCATTCACTATCCCGCTCACTCATTCACTCTCACGCTCACTCATTCACTCTCATGCTCACTCATTCACTCTCACTCATTCACTCACACACACTCTCACTCATTCACTCTCCCGCTCACTCATTCCCTCTCACGCTCACTCATTCACTCTCCTGCTCACTCATTCACCCTCACTCATTCACTCTCACGCTCACTCATTCACTCTCTCGCTCACTCATTCACTCTCACTCATTCACTCTCTCATTCACTCTCCCACTCACTCATTCACTCTCACGCTCAATCATTCACTCTCCCGCTCACTCATTCACTCTCACGCTCACTCATTCACTCTCACTCATTCACTCTCACTCTCACTCATTCACTCTCACGCTCACTCATTCTGTCTCTCATTCACACTCACTCACTCTCTGACTCAAACTACAGTAATGAACATAAGTTTAGATTATACATGATAAAATCAAATGGTATTTAACTGATAATATGACAGATGAGAATACACAAACATATGGATTCGCGTGTTACATAACATGCGTGTTACATGACATGCATCTGTTCAGCTCTCTCTCTCTCTCTCTCTCTCTCTCTCTCTCTCTCTCTCTCTCTCTCTCTCTCTCTCTCTCTCTCTCTCTCTGTATTCTTTCATATACACACTCACACGCATGCGTACGCTCACACACACACACACACACACACACACTCTCTCTCTCTCTCTCTCTCTCTCTCTTCTCTCTCATTCACTCTCACTCTCACTCATTCACTCTCACTCATTCACTCACACACACACACTCTCACTCATTCACTCTCCCGCTCACTCATTCACTCTCACGCTCACTCATTCACTCTCACTCATTCTGTCTCTCCCGCTCACTCATTCACTCTCCCGCTCACTCATTCACCCTCACGCTCACTCATTCACTCTCACGCTCACTCATTCACTCTCACGCTCACTCATTCACTCTCCCGCTCACTCATTCACCCTCACGCTCACTCATTCACTCTCACGCTCACTCATTCACTCTCACGCTCACTCATTCACTCTCACTCATTCACTCTCCCGCTCATTCACTCTCCCGCTCACTCATTCACTCTCACTCATTCTGTCTCTCCCGCTCACTCATTCACTCTCCCGCTCACTCATTCACTCTCCCGCTCACTCATTCACTCTCACGCTCACTCATTCACTCTCCCGCTCACTTATTCACTCTCACTTATTCACTCTCACGCTCACTCATTCACTCTCATGCTCACTCATTCACTATCCCGCTCACTCATTCACTCTGCCGCTCACTCATTCACTCTCACGCTCACTCATTTACTCTCACGCTCACTCATTCACTCTCATGCTCACTCATTCACTCTCCCGCTCACTCATTCCCTCGCCCGCTCACTTATTCACTCTCACGCTCACTCATTCACTCTCACGCATTCACTCTCACGTTCACTCTCACGCTCACTCATTCACTCTCACGCTCACTCATTCACTTTCACTCATTCACTCTCACGCTCACTCATTCACTCTCACTCATTCACTCTAACTCATTCTGTCTCTCAGTCACACTCACTCTCTCACTCAAACTACAGTAATGAACATAAGTTTATATTATACATGATAAAATCAACTGGTATTTATATGACAGATGAGAATACACAAACATATGGATTCGCGTGTTACATAACATGCGTGTTACATGACATGCATCTGCTCAGCTCTCTCTCTCTCTCTCTCTCTCTCTCTCTCTCTCTCTCTCTCTCTCTCTCTCTCTCTCTCTCTCTCTGTATTCTTTCATATACACACACTCACACGCATGCGCGCGCTGCAGTTGCAGACAGCAGTTGGGTGGTGTAATGAAGGGATAATGATCTGAGTCTATTGGTTAGCCTGTCACTGATTGGAGTCGCAGTAGTGTAGTGGCACTGGTTGGAGTTGCAGTAGTATAGGGACACTGATTGTAGTCGCAGTAATACAGGGGCACTGACAGTAGTCACAGTAGTATAGTAACACTGATTGTAGTCACAGTAGTGTAGTAACACTGATTGTAGTCACAGTAGTGTAGTAACACTGATTGTAGTCACTGTAGAGTAGTGACACAGATTGTAGTCACAGTAGTATAGGGGCACTGATTATAGTCACAGTATTGTAGTAACACTGATTGTAGTCACTGTAGTGTAGTAACACTGATTGTAGTCACAGTAGTGTAGTGACACAGATTGTAGTCACAGTAGTGTAGTGACACAGATTGTAGTCACAGTAGTGTAGTAACACTGATTGTAGTCACTGTAGTGTAGTAACACTGATTGTAGTCACTGTAGTGTAGTGACACAGATTGTAGTCACAGTAGTATAGGGGCACTGATTGTAGTCACAGTAGTGTAGTAACACTGATTGTAGTCACTGTAGTGTAGTGACACAGATTGTAGTCACAGTAGTATAGGGGCACTGACTGTAGTCACAGTAGTGTAGTAACACTGATTGTAGTCACAGTAGTGTAGTAACACTGATTGTAGTCACAGTAGTGTAGTGACATTGATTGTAGTCACAGTAGTGTAGTGACACTGATTGTAGTCACAGTAGTGTAGTGACACTGATTGTAGTCACAGTTGTGTAGTAACACTGATTGTAGTCACAGTAGTGTAGTAACACTGATTGTAGTCACAGTAGTGTAGTGACACTGATTGTAGTCACAGTAGTGTAGTGACACTGATTGTAGACACAGTAGTGTAGTGACACTGATTGTAGTCACAATAGTGTAGTGACACTGATTGCAGTCACAGTAGTGTAGTAACACTGATTGTAGTCACAGTAGTGTAGTGAGACTGATTGTAGGCACAGTAGTGTAGTAACACTGATTGTAGTCACAGTAGCATAGTGAAACTCATTGTAGTCACAGTAGTGTAGTAACACTGATTGTAGTCACAGTAGTGTAGTAACTAGACAATTGCCTGCCTGCCAATAAAACCACATCAGCCACCCAGTGCCATTTGTTCTATAATACCAACCACATCAGCCACTCAGTACCGTTTGTTCTATAATATCAGCCACCCAGTGCTGTTTGTTGTATAGTACCAACCACATCAGCCACCCAGTGCTGTTTGTTCTATAATACCAACCACATCAGCCACCCAGTGACGTTTGTTCTATAATACCAACCACATCAGCCACCCAGTTCTGTTTGTTCTATAATACCAACCACATCAGCCACCCAGTGCCGTTTGTTCTATAATACCAACCACATCAGCCACCCAGTGCTGTTTGTTCTATAGTACCAACCACATCAGCCACCCAGTGCCATTTGTTCTATAATACCAACCACATCAGCCCCCCCCCCCAGTGCCGTGTGTTCTATAATACCAACCACATCAGCCACCCAGTGCTGTTTGTTCTATAGTACCAACAACATCAGCCACCCAGTGATGTTTGTTCTATAATACCAACCACATCAGCCACTCAGTGCCGTTTGTTCTATAATACCAACCACATCAGCCACCCAGTGCCGTTTGTTCTATAATACCAACCACATCAGCCACCCAGTGATGTTTGTTCTATAATACCAACCACATCAGCCACCCAGTGAAGTTTGTTCTATAATACCAACCACATCAGCCACCCAGTGACGTTTGTTCTATAATACCAACCACATCAGCCACCCAGTGCTGTTTGTTCTATAGTACCAACCACATCAGCCACCCAATGCCATTTGTTCTATAATACCAACCACATCAGCCATCATGTGCCGTTTGTTCTATAACAATAGGAGTCTAACTCCACATGCCTAATGCCATGTAAGAGGGACCTTACTTCATGTCACAGATTGCACATTTTTCTACAGGCATACCAGACGATCACCTGCTGAGACCTCCAAAGCAGCCAAGGATGAAGTTGAGAAGGATATTGTGACGACTATCAAGGAAGGGGTGAGTAAGTCAACAGTGTAAAGGATGAAGTTGAGAAGCTCCCCCGATGTGTCTCCACCTTGATGTGGTGGGGGAGCTTGAGTGTCCCACTGACCCCAAGCTCTATGCCGATGGATATTAACTACATATTGGGCAGCTCTTGGGATAGGGACCAGACTAAGAGAGACACAACCTGCTGCTCTGCAGGTAGACTGAGGATAGCAGTCTAAATCAGGCAAATGATGCCAATAATCTCAGTCCGGACACAACCTCTAAGGCTTTCAGCCGAGGGGTATGGCTGAACGTCTCTAAGCCATCAACCCTCAGATGTGAGAGCCTGACCGACACATACCTACATCAAAATTGAGGTGAGGTGCTGAGCAAGCTACATGCTTGGTGCAGATACTCGTCCGATGGCTCTTAGCTGGGGGATATGAGGGATCCTCGGATGAGAGGGCCTGGCCAATATCTCGCCCAAAGATGAACGGAGGTAAGGTGCTGAGCCGGCAGCACATGTAGCCTACCTCGTGAGCGAGTACTAAAGGTGGAAAAACACCTCGGTCACACATTCAGATGAAAGTCTGTAACCGTACTCATGGAGTGAGTGTAGTCATAGGTGGAGAATTGTCTCGACATGAAATGGAATGCTTGGTTTGCGAATCCATTACGTGGCAGCCCGAAGCAAAAGCTTGCTGTGTGGAAGTCGAAATAAGAGTCTTGTTTCGAACTTGTCTCGAAATCCGAGGAAGGCTAACCTCATTAAAAATGCCCACTGAAGACGGAAGTGCCAGCCTACGGGCGGCAAAATAAAAATTGACACTTCGCAATTACGTCCTAGTGAAATGTCTTTCGTGACCGGAAAAGCTCTAACTAGCCTTCCCTCATGCTGGGAACAGCTACCTAGTGTCCGAATGCCACTCTTGTTCGGAACAGCTCTGACTAGGTAGTTTTCTGAATATCCGACGTGTCTGTAACAGTTCTGACGGGCACAACAACAAGCACATGTCCGAACCGAAAACTCGCTGAGTGGATACTGACTGCAGACCAGTCTGGCTTGTGCGGGAACATCCTGGGGCGAACGAAATGCCCAATATATTGAAGTGAGGAATTAAAGCAGCCATGAGCAGGATGTGTCGGCCTTGCAAATATGGTAGCCACCCTGGATGGCGGAAAATGGCATGGACTGTCCCTGCCTTCCTTTGAGGGATGACCGTTAAGTCTTCGACCATTACAACTTGGCCAGCTGGGTTGTGGACGGTACCGCAAAAGCGAGAGTCTCCCAGGAATGCTACCTGGTCAAAAAAGCACGCTAAAGCCGGATGTGTTGGCCTACGGGTTTCGGCACAAGGGCGCATAACTTAGACACACCGCAATCACATCTAAAAAAACACTCCGGATGAACGCAAAGAAGAAGAAGAAGAAGAAGAAGAAGTTGAGAAGGATAATCGTGACGACTCTCAAGGAAAGGGTGAGTAAGTTCGATCAGCCTGGAAATCCAGGTCAGTTTAACAAAACTGGCCCAATAAAGATTCAAACTCATGACCACAGACTGGCAGTCAAGTATGCTAGCCACTGTACCACCCTGACACTTCAAAGAGTGAGAATTGTAATATTTATAGGCACTTTAATATATCTTGCAGGCTGTGTTTTATTGAATGCAGTTTCACAATCTTGATGATAAGGCGATATGGACATATAATCAGATTGCTACTGGTACTATTGCTGTTGGAACTCTTTGCTGGCTGCTGAGGCATGGGGACAGAGCGCTTATGGGAATGCCCCGAATGCTGTGATATCGATTCCTAAATCAATCAGTCACAATCTTGATGTACCAGATTGAAAGTCAGATGCAGACATTTTGGAAGCAGCACGCTGTGAATTGACTCACAATGTTTTGAGCCTCGGCCGCTCAGAGAGCAATGGCAAATTAATGAATGTATAATTGTCTAGAAAATCACAAACAGCCAAAAATGCTGGGGTTGATTGTGGCGTCCTGTAAAGAAACAAACAGCTAATATTATTTCTTGCATGGTACTGTAGATGAGGTGCTAGTCAGCAGTGTGACATGGTGACTGATACAGCCAGTGTGATTATTCCATTGCTGTGTGTGTTCTCAGACAGCCAATGTGTGAGTGGCCCAGTGTATCATTGTTATTTATTAGCTGATAGTCAGGCAGATTATCAGATGGTGGATTCATGAGCATTTCTTTTTGATGTTTTATCCATCCTGCTTTCTATTCTTCAGTGCTTCTGAATGTCCTTTCTTTCTTCTCTTTGGCTCTCCTACTCTTTTTCTGATATAACATCCTCTTACCCATGTGTGCATGCACACACATGCAGACATGCACAGAATGAGAGAACGAATAAAGTTTTCAACGAATAACAAATTGGGCAATTAAACCCAATATACATTCGGCCCTTCCAATTATTCATCTTTCATACATCAATTGTCTTTGTGCATGTTACATTCACATAGAAAAAACATTGTTAAATGAATGCTGTGACATATACAATACATATTGCCATGTTATGAGACAGGCAGGCAGACACGCACACACACAGACAGACACACACACATACGCACGCATGCGCACACACACACACACACACACACACGTACACATACGTGTATAAACACATGCATACATACCTACATTTATACATCATTTAAAAAGAGAGAGAGAGAGAGTTTGTCTCTTAGACATCTTTAACCAGTTTGTATATAGTGTCATTGCAATGTGAATTGGAACTGTTCACATAACTGTAACATGTGATTGGGTTATATGTGATATTTCTTGATACATAAAGAGAACTATTCACCTAACGGTAACAGAATGTGATTCCGCATGCCAGTCATTTGGACTTAAATGTTGACTTCTCGACCTTGACTTGGGTGCATAAATTACCTAATAAGTCGGAGTGTGTTTAAAAATCTGCAGTTAGATTACATGTCTTGTCTCTGACATTTAAAAGGAAGTGATATGATTAGTCTGATCTTAAGCATAAGAGCTACTACAAGTCCTGTCTTTGAAGTGTAAAGTGTTAGATAACACTTTGGTAAATGGTAAAACATGAAATTCTAATGTGGATCATATTTTGAAAATTCTCTTTGCAATCAGGTGCTGGCCATGACAGAACGGGGCCGTAGGCGTCGTTTTGGAATGGGCATTGCCGGAGAATTCTTCGAACGGAAACTTAGAAGCAGCATTATTAAATCAGTCAAATATCAGATAGACAATCTTGATGATCACAGGTAAGTTGAGGTGTTCGTATGTTTCATTTTAGCACCTACCTATTGCAACATCTCTTTCACCAGGATGTGATGGATAGGCAGTCGGCCGGTAGGACCTTGGAGAATTGACTGTCTCAGGACTGGGTCTGTTATAGTAGCAATGTCAGAGTCACCGGGTTTTCCCGTTTACTTCCTGTTTCGTTTTCGTAATTTCGCGAACTTTTAGTCGCGACCAACGATTTCACTTCCGGTCTGAGCATGTCCTTCTAAAAAATCCCAAAAAAATGAAAGAAACGTGGTACGATGAAAGGGGAAGTTATTCTAATATTTTAAGTATTGGATCGTCTACTTCGCGGGAAAGTGATTGCGCCGAAAAAACCGTTTTCTCAAGATTTTATTTAACTATATTCACGAATATTACGGTAATCTGTCTTATAACTCTTGTAGCTTAAAGAAGCCTAAACTTTTTATTGTATTTTTGAATGCCTCGTCCAATTTTACATAAATATGAAGAGTTTCAACACAGCTGCTGTCAGCTGAAGTTCAGGGGGGAAAAAATTAGTGACATCGCAATGGCCGTCATGTAAGAATAAGATTGCGGCCATTTTAAATTGTTAATTAGGTCACGGCGCATCCTATAAAAAAAAATTAAAAATACGTCAAGTTAGGCCTCGCCGCCCCGGACGCAATGATATATGGCACAATGTTGTCCGTTTACAAATAAACAAGCCACGGTAATAGAAGGCAGAATTTCTTCAGCTTCCAATCTTAGGGCCGCGATAAATCCTGACTTATCAGTTAATTTATCATAGCACTTCCTGGTATTGAATTACGTCACCAGAAAATTCATAACTCCGCTTGGAATTAACACAAACTCTTCGTTGAGATACCGTTGGATTCGTCTTGTCAAGCTCTATCTAACTGGTATGCTTTCATAAGTAAAAACCCAATTTTTAAATATTGACCAAAATTGCTAGTTATAGTATGTTCCGATTTGAATGCCTTCATTCACGATCAATTATTTTGAAAACTGTCTGTTGCATCGTTATGAAATGTTTCCAGCCGTCTTATATTTACCCCCACCCAAGGAATATGTCTTTGATAGGTCCAAAAACAACTTATATCATCAAAAGCGGCGACATTCCTTTGATGTTTTGCTGAACAACTAGTGATTTCTCGCTAACAAAGTTAAGTTTACAGTAATTGGAGACCTGAAAATTCAGATGACACACAAAGGCGTATCCGGATTCGTATGGGAGTGAGTGCAATCAAAGAAGTAGCTTAAATTCGACAGGGTCGGCTGCATTGCACCGGGTTTTTATCCCATATGGCTCTGTTTCTTTCCGCAGTGCGGAAAGCGTCGCACAAAGCACGAACTCCGTAGCTCCAGCGACGACCCTCGGGAGTCTCAGAAAATATGCATTCGTGAAATGAAGGACGCGGCCCGGAATTGAACATACAACCTTCGGAGCCCGAGTCAGATGGCTTGACCACTTCACCACGGAGAATCCCGAGAGGGGTGCAATGTGTAATATTAGTAAAGACAGAGAATTTACAGAGGCACGGGGTAAATAATTTGTAAATTAACAGGAAAGTAGAAGGACTATATTTCTTACCTTATTTTTCATTTCCTTCTTGTTTCTTCAGCTGATGCTGATGCTATAATGTTTAAGGCCTGCAATCCGTCTGAATAGTTGGAGCAAAATATCCCAGTAAGTGTGTACGTAGATTAAGGTCTGCGATCTGCTCAGACCTTAATCTGTGTCGGACGATTCCAGTAGGTTGATGATTGCTCTCGGTTGCATAAAATTCAATCCATCCTTTCTCCAATAGTCCTCTTCCTCTTTCAACACATGGTCCTGACATTTTTTCCAGTAATTTTTATCAATATTTAATAGCGCGGACAGACAGACAGAAAGGTAGGTAGGTAGGTAAGCAGAAAGGTAGGTGGGCCGGCAGGCAGGCAGGAGATAGGTAGGTAGCTAGCTAGCTAGCTAGCTAGATAGATAGATAGATAGATAGATAGAATAGATAGATAGATAGATAGAATAGATAGATAGATAGATAGAATAGATAGATAGATAGAATAGATAGAATAGATAAATAGACAGACAGACAGACAGATAGATAGATAGATCCCTGCCAGAAGCCGGGCCTTGTCAGCTAGTTTATTTATATAATCCCTTTTCATGAAAGAACCCCCATTTGGAGACACCTCTGATAAGGTTATATACTAAATCTCATCATTTTCCCTCAGTTGATTACTGAGATATTGAATTTTATATTGAGGCAACAAAAAAAACAACACAGTATAGTGCATTTTCTCAGTGTTTGAACTTGGAGAACCCTTCTTGCTCTGCTACTATGTTGAGTGCTTGGTGTGACCCTGGGAACTGCAAATCTCATTAGAAATGTTGTTTTGCTTGTGTCAACAGTGATTGTAGTAAAATGCAGATTCAGAAAATGGCAGACGGTTTCTGGCATTCCAGGTCCTTATGCAATAATGCATGTTTGGACTGCTTGCATATTGAACAGTTGTCTTCTCAAAAATGAACTGCACATCAAATGAAGGAGGGTCTGTTATTGCTGCTCTGGTTATTTCCATGTGGAAACTATTGTTTCCTTCACAAGTTCACACAGGACAATGATGAGCTTTTTGTGTGGTTGTTTGCTAGCACAGGAATGGAGCAATTATGGGTTGAACCATTGTTGTGAAATTGGAACCGAACAAGACTACAATTGGGATTGTTCAGGAGGGTTTTGGCAGCACGGTCGAGGGAGATTTCTTTGGATGCAGGTTAGGAGCAGCATTGTTGGCTCTTTCAGTCTGGAGTCTTCTTCTTCGTTCATCCGGAGTGTTTTTTCTCTCACTGTTGTGGTGTCTTCCACATCCCAGTTGGTCAATGTAGTCTGTAGAGCTGCCAAAGACATCACGGTCAACCCTTAAGGGAAGGCAGGGGCAGAACATGGACATTCCCTGCCATCCAAGGAGGCTTCCATAATTGCAGAGCCGACACATAGCTCTCTGGTACTGGGCTCACCCAAGGAATCGTCCTGTCCTGCGCATGGCTGCCTTACTTCCTCACTTCCGTATATTGGGCATTTCGTTCGCTACTGGCTGCTCCCCATGGAAACCATGAACGGTCAGTCTGCAGCTGACATCTACTCAACGAGCTTTTGGTTCAGACTTTCTGCAGGTGTTTGTTGACCGGGTTACCTTCCCGGATGCTTTGAAGGACATTACACTCCCACTCAGACATTTTTTCGTTGTGCCTGTTTTATTTGCGCCCTTATCTGACACATCCAAGTTTAGCGGGTGTTTGTTGTCTGGGTTAGCCTTCCCGGGTCAGTCTGGAGTAACATGTGATGTTTAAGTTGCAGACACCACAAGTTACTTGATACTGAAACAGTTGCTAATCAAATACCAACACTCATATCTTCGCAGCATGAATGGGCTAAAATGGTATAACACAATCACTAATGTGGAGCCTAGAGAGAGAACTACACAAATTCCGGCAAATCAAGAGGTGAGGAAAAAATGTCTGACTGGATAGGACACAATTGAGCACACGTGATAATAGTATAATTATAAAGTCCTTTCTTTGGAACCAAAAGGACAAACGAATGAATGAACAAACTTTATTGTCAACGGGTACACAATTGGGCACACAAGACCATCTAACATTCTCCCTCTAACTCTCTGATTAAAATTGGGTCGAACTGCGGTAAAGCTGTGAAAATGTAAACAATATAAAATGACACAAAGTAGTGCAGCTTTACATAACAGATTTACGACACATACAGGACATTGCGGCGATTAGCCTTCATCAGCAAACAAACACATCTCTCTGATTTGGTACATTATTTCATTCATAAACCATGTATAAAGTTAATTTTAGTCCACAACAATATATGAGTGACAAATTTATGGGAAATGTGCAAGCAGATGAAATAGTGGAAGATGTAAAGACACATAGAGATGAGAATTGGAGACAGAGGTGTATAATATGGGGGAGGACATGGAGGAAGCTACAGGAGATGACACCCCCTTGGGGTGAGGTGGTTGAGTCCTTTGCTCCAATCTGAGAGAATGTACAGAAGAATAAGAATGTGTGGTGTGCTCTTCCCTGTGAAACTCAGTCATCACATAACATTCTATTCTTAGTGATACAATGGTACATGTCCCTAAGCATAGGACAGACAAACAAAACATACTCTGCAGCTCAGCTGTGGAACAATCTTCCACAACAAATTAAAGACACTACCAACCCCGATGCATACAATCACAGCCTATTTGAACATAGACTACATTACAGACTCCATCCATCCATCATGTGCCATGCCTGTAAGCATGGGCGGTCATGATTCGCCATTTCACTAGATCACCAGAGTCATGGATCAGCTCAGTGTTCTGTCTCGACCATGTAACGTGGCCAAGCCATTCAGGTATTTACTTCTCTGTCTATATCAAGCCAGCTAGAGAGGCAAGGTGTTTTTCCACCTACCCTGGGTGGGTACCGTCCAAAAAGAGAAGCCTGGACCAATGCAGCAGTTTTTGCCCATGATGTCTATAAAGGTTTCCACTTAGGCAATGAAACCTTTGCTGCAGCGTTTGATCTTGAGGACGCGTACAACTAGAGCACCATTGGATTTTTTAATGCTTCAGTTTCTTGAACTTAAAATAAGTCCATTCCTCCTTAGTTGGATCGCTGCAGCCCTCTTCCAACGGAAAGTAGTTTTTAGATGTGGCAGTTGAACGTCGGAACCAACAACAATATATCCTGGCCTACCACAGGTATCACCATTATCTCCGGTACTGGTCAACGCCTACACTGTGAGAATCACCAGCGAGCAGATCACTGGACCTGGTAGGACATTGTCATGTGCCGACGATGTTTTAGTGTATCGTCAGGGTAAGGATAGAGATCAGGTTGCTGTGAAACTACAAACCGAACTCAATCGCATAAGTACTTGGTGTGTTGAAGCTGGGGCAATGGTCAACCCAACAAAGGCAACAGTGACTTGGTTCTCGTTGAATAATCATATTGTCAACACTCCAACGCCAACTGTAAAGCTGTGTTCAGAGACGGTGGAAAGAACGCAGGCAATGAATTACCTGGGGATATGGTTTGATCGAAGCCTTGCTTATAATGAGCACATAGACCAGGTGATAACAAAGGCCAAGCAGGGCTTGGCTGCGATGCGGGTGATGGCGGCAGCAAACTGTGAGCAGTGCCATCTATGTCTTCTATACGAGGGGCTGGTCATGTCTGTTTTTGAGTACACGATGGCTATCCTGACACTCAGCCATAAGCAGATAGAAAGGATGGAAATGATACAGAATGAAGCTATGTGCATTATTCTTGGATGTACAAGAGATAAAGCATGCTGGGCAATGCTCTACCTTCTTGATTTTCCAACCATTGAAGACAGAATACAAGTTTGCAGAGTTAACGCAAACACACAACATTCACTGCATAGTGAAATTATGAAGGTGAAGGGCAGCAGGTTAAAAAGAGGACGGTCGTTAATGGGTCAAGTCGAAGACATTCTTCAACAGGTGTGTTCACTTGAGGACTTAGAACCTGGCGAGGAGTGGGTACAAGTGCCAACAGATTTCTGCACATCCTTTTCAGTTTGCATCCAGCTAGATAGAAAATGCAGACAAGAAAATCCGGCTGCTGTGGAGGCTGAAGTACAAGCGTTGATTTTCGAGAATTCGCTAGACGGTGATGCTGTCATTTACACAGATGGGTCAGTCGTTCGACATGTGAGAAGCTCATGGGCCTTTACAGCTCAGGCCGGAGGGAGAATTGTGAAGTGTCGGAAGTGGCAATTGTTGATACCGGACTGGGACCACAATTGTCGGAAGTGGGCGTGCGCCACCGCCTAGTCGAATGTATTATTCACTGGCGAGCACTCCCAAATAGTCAGAAATCGACTAAGGACAGAATCTATATGGCTGAACTACAGATTAAGCCCAGGAATATCAAGAGTATAGCTACAAGTGGCTCGTAATCGTCGATGGAAACGGCAGTCATAAGAAAGACTTCATTGACCCAGGTTTTATTCCATATGGCTTGGTCTCTTTCCACAGGACGACCCGCTGAAAGCGCCGCACAAAGAACAAACTCTGTAGCTCCAGTGGCGACTCCCAGGAGTCTCCTGAAAAATGCACTCGTGAGCCGAAAAGGCAAACCAGTCAATCCAACAACAGCCGGCCTGCCATCATTTCGAACATGCAGTTCATGCTACAAACCACCACGAACACATGTAAAAGCATTGCACGCAAAACTCACAGCTTACAGTGTCGCGCCACGCACTCACTCAGTAGCAGGGCGACGGAACCATATCCTCCATAGTTGCCTCTCCTCTATGATGCTTGACTTCAGAAGTGGAAGATGATGGTGAATGTAACATTGCACAACTTGTACATTTACTGCATTGACCAAAAGAATTTATACGCTGAAGTATGAAACTTCATATGCCAATTTCTGTCATCTTCATTTGCCAATTTCTGTCATCTTCATAATATTGTTATTATCTTGGCAACAGTCAACCCTCTGTTTTTGTATTTTACCCTGACACATTGGAAAAGATATGCAGACGGGACAAGTTGTTTGGTACAATCAAGTGACTGGAATGTCCTATGTCTCATTTGTCTTCCTTTGATTGACATATATGGTGTGTGTGAATTTCAGACCATATTTCTCGTACTGGGTGACTTTTGTGCAGACAATTATTATGATCGCAGCCATTGCTCTGTATGGCTTTGCTCCCATTGGAATAGGCATTTCCACCATCACTGGCAATGTAATATTTCACATGATCTTTCAACTGTTGTTTGTTTTGTTGAGGTTGTTTGTTCACTGGCAATGTTTCACATGATCTTTCTATTTGTTGACTTTGTTAACTGGTAACGTAATGTTTCACATGATCTTTCAACTATTGTTCATTTTGTTGAGTTTGTTTGTTCACTGGCAACATAATGTTTCACACGATCTTTCAGCTGTTGTTTGTTTAGTTGAGTTTGTTAACTGGTAACGTAATGTTTCACATGATCTTTCAACTATTGTTCATTTTGTTGAGTTTGTTTGTTCACTGGCAACATAATGTTTCACACGATCTTTCAGCTGTTGTTTGTTTAGTTGAGTTTGTTAACCGGTAACGTAATGTTTCACATGATCTTTCAGCTGTTGTTCATTTTGTTGAGTTTGTTTGTTCACTGGCAACGTAATGTTTCACATGATCTTTCAGCTGTTTGTTTTCTTGAGTTTTTTTTTCACTTGCAACATAATGTTTTACATGATCTTTCAGCTGTTTGTTTTTTAATTAATAAAATCTTCTAGTTTGTTGGTTAAAGAATCTGTTAAATTGTCAATGTATATAATCTATTACCTTGTTGATGACAAAATCTATTATGGTAGAATATATTAGTTTATTGATGGTAGAATATATTAGTTTATTGATTGTAGTATATATTAGTTTGTTGATGGTAGAATGTACTAGTGTATTGATGGTAGAAATAGAGGTTATCAGGAGTGGGCAAGACACACTCACTCTACAAATCCATCAGCTATTAGAGCTATGCTGGTGAGAAGGACAAGTCCCACAGGATTTCAAAGATTCAAGCATCATAGTTAGTTAGTTAGTTAGTCGACAGATCATCCTCGTTGCACATCGGACCATTCAGTCCATAAGTGCTCGGATCCCCTCCTCAGCAAATCCCGCAGCGTGTAGCGGCTAACGACGCCAGTTCTGTGTTGGTTTATCAATCTTCTTTGGCTTCCTGCGTAGTGTTCTTGTTTGGCCACCCCTCTTTTAATTTGCTGCTCTCGCAGTCTGGCCATTGTTGTAGATTCACAGTCATCACTTGGTTCTCGCAACAGTCTTACTTCTCGTAGAGCATTCAGAATGTCAACCTGGTCCATGGCGCGTCCGCCCTCCACAGAAGCCTCACCTGCGAGCTTGTCAGCCCGCTCATTTCCTTGTACTCCCGCATGACCTGGCACGAAGATGAAACTAATCTTTGCCAGCCGAGACCGCTCCAGAGGCAGCAACCATTCTCTTCGGATCGACCCCTCCTCTATCCTCTTGATCATGTTCATTGAGTCGCTAAGGAAACAAGCCCTAGTGAATGTCTGTGTCTCGAGCCATGTTATTGCTTTACTTACTGCCATGACTTCCATGGTCAGGCTACTTGTGGTTTCAGTGAAAGCACCAGAGTCCTCCTTCACAATTCTCCCTCCGGCCCGAGCTGTAAAGGCCCATGAGCTTCTCACATGTCGGACGACCGACCCATCTGTGTAGATGACCGCGTCACTGTCTAGCGAATTCTCGAAAATCAACGCTTGTACTTCAGCCTCCACAGCAGCCGGATTTTCTTGTCTGCATTTTCTATCTAGTTGGATGCAAACTGAAAAGGATGTGCAGAAGTCTGTTGGCACTTGCACCCACTCCTCGCCAGGTTCTAAGTCCTCAAGTGAACACACCTGTTGAAGAATGTCTTCGGCTTGACCCATCCACGACCGTCCTCTTTTTAACCTGCTGCCCTTCACCTTCCTAATTTCACTATGCAGTGGATGCTGTGTGTTTGCGTTAATTCTGAGGTAGGCGCGTGCCCTGCAAACTTGCATTCTCTCTTCAATGGTTGGAAAATCAAGAAGGTAGCGCATCGCCCTGCATGCTGTATCTCTTGTACATCCAAGAATAATGCGCATAGCTTCATTCTGTATCCTTTCCATCCTTTCTATCTGCTTATGGCTGAGAGTCAGGATTGCCATTGCATACTCCAAAACAGACATGACCAGCCCCTCGTACAGAAGACATAGATGGCGCTGCTCACAGTTTGCTGCCGCCATCACCCGAATCGCTGCCAAGCCCCGCTTGGCCTTTGTTATCACCTGGTCTATGTGCACATTATAAGCAAGGCTTCGATCAAACCGTATCCCCAGGTAATTCATTGCCTGCGTTCTTTCCACCGTCTCTGAACACAGCATTACAGTTGGTGTTGGATTGTTGACAATATGATTATTCAACGAGAACCAAGTCACTGTTGCCTTTGTTGGGTTGACCATTGCCCCAGCTTCATCACACCAAGTACTTATGCGATTGAGTTCGGTTTGTAGTTCCACAGCAACCTCCTCTCTATCCTTACCCTGACGATACACTAAAACATCATCGGCATATGACAATGTCCTGCCAGGTCCAGTGATCTGCTCACTAGTGATTCTCACTGTGTAGGCGTTGAACAGTACCGGAGATAATGGTGATCCCTGTGGTAGGCCAGGATATATTGTTGTTGGTTCCGAAGTCCAACTGCCACATCTAAAAACTACTTTCCGTTGGAAGAGGGCTGCAGCGATCCAACTAAGGAGGAATGGACTTACGTTTAGTTCAAGAAGCTGAAACATTAAAAAATCCAGTGGTACTCTGTTGTATGCGTCCTCAAGATCAATCGCTGCAGCAACAGTTTCAGTGCCTGAGTGGAAACCTTCATAGACATCATGGGCAAAGACTGCTGCATTGGTCCAGGTTTCTCTTTTTGGATGGTACCCACCCAGGGTAGGTGGGAAAACACCTTGCCTCTCTAGTTGGCTTGATATTTTCCTGGCAATTACCTTCTCCAGCAGCTTGCCTACTGTATTCTGCATGGTTATAATTCGATATCCCTGAATTTTTTTGTGGTCTTTGTCAGGCTTCGGCAAGGGAATCAGATAGCTATGTAACCATTCCTCCTTGATGCTAGCACTCCCTATACTGTTGTTGTACATGTCTGCTAGTTTCTCTAGCTCATTGTCTGTACACCTATTTATGTCGTCGTATCTTATGCCATCAGGACCTGGAGCACTGTTTTTTGATCGTCGAAGCACAGCCTTGATTTCTTTCACTGTCACTGTGTCTTCATCCGAAGTGTTCTGGGCCTTGCATCTGTCTGAGGTGACCTCCTTGGCCAGATTCCGGCCTCCCATGTCTGTCTGGTTGCTCTGCTCAAGGTAGCGTTCAAAGAGGGCTTTGCCCTTGTCCTCATCAGTCCTCTGCCAGATGAGGTCAGCACCTTGGAAGTCAGAAATGCTCTTATTCTTGACTACCCCACTCATGCTTTTATGTAGTTGCCAGAACAATTTCAGTGACTTGTCTGCTGTATGGCAGTGAATCTTGGAATGTAAATGAACAAATTAAGAAGAAATTAGAAGCAACAGAGATGTGGTTCCTGAGACGAATGTTGCGAATTCCTTGGACTGCCAGAGTAACTAACGACGACTGCCTGAAACAGGCTAATGAAACTAGAACATTATATACAACAATAAGACAGAGACAAACAGCTTTCCTCGGTCATGTGATGAGAAGAGAGGCATTGGAGAACATTGTAACAACTGGAAAGATCGAGGGGAAGAGAGGCAGAGGTAGACCAAGAGAAGTGATGCTGGATGGATTGAGACGGTGGCATGGAGGAATATCAGCAGCAGAGTTGATCCAGAAAACCAAAGACCGAGATCTATGGAGAGCCATGAACGCCTACGCCAGCCGGCACGGCACTTGATGATGATGATGATGTATGTGCTTACTCTTTGACACACCTCTGCCCATTTTTCGCTTTTAACCACCTTGACCAGTTTTTTGAAATAGCTTACTTTTGTGTGCATCTCTCTTTCTAAGTGCAAGCAGGGACTAGGATGTCCAGCTCTGTTCTTCTTGGCATTTTGCCATCTCCTTACAGCACTATGCTTATCCACCCAAGCCTTCTCCACCTCGAAACTCCACCACGGTTGCTGCTCCCAGCTTTTTCTCCTGCCCTGAAACGTTCTGCGCTTGTCACATCTTATTTTGCTCACCACATCTTGCCCTGTACTGTCATACTGGAACGTCTTTACCTTTAGCTTGTGCTGCCTGGTTCTGCCTTTCTCCACCAATATGCTGCAAGGGTGGTGGTCGCTGCCATGGTGTCCTAGGACACCCCATCTACACACTGTAGTGAGTGAAGGTGAAACTAGCGCCAGATCAATAGCACTGTCCTCATCGCCTGGACGGCTTGCTGTCCTGGTGACACAGCCACTGTTGATACAAACCAGGTCGATGGTTTCCAGTGCAGTCTCGAGCTCCTCCCCTTGTGTATTGGAGGAAGTGTTTCCCCATGATCTGCCTTTAGCGTTGAAGTCACCACAGAAAATAACATTTCTCTCGTGGCCTAATATGCCACTTAAGCACTGCCACTTCTGGGCGTCCACACTCGCATTGCGGGCATAAACATTAACCAACACGAATGGTATACTGGAATGAACTCTCAACGCCTGTATTTGTATATCGTCACTGTCCCAACTGGACATGTCTAGCTCTGACACCACCATGCTGCTCGCGAACGAGAATCGCCGTTCCCAGATGTCGTCTGTTGTAGAAACATTTGAAGCCTGGCAATTCGGAGTAGCTGATCGCCCAGTCTCGTCTCCTGGAGTGCTACAATGTCGTTCCTGTAAACTAGGGTTTCTAAAATAGAGCCCCGTTGTTTTACACTGGCACAGTTCCAATATAGAATACGGATGTTCCTGAGTCCTAGACGGTGACACTTGAGTCTAAAACGTCTCAAACCCCCGCGCTTACCTTGCTTCTTTGTCCCTGCACGGCTACCACGCCGCTTCGTTATGTTGACTGTTGATCGCTCGGAAAGAAGACGTTCTTCCGCCATGTTGAAAAAACGTAAACACAGACTGCTGATAACCACACACGCTGCTGAAAATTCACTCAAGGATGGCTTCGCTCGATGCACGAACTCCGTAGCACCCGCGCAGATCTTGAGTAGAAACTCCTGGTTTTACATCCTGGCACACCAATTACACGCAAGAGATGAATAAATCCATCCCTTACGCGAAAAAGTTAACGAACACAAAACAACACGACCGTCCGTCGCCATCTTGAAACCGGAAGTGAAAGGGTCGTGAGGGTCTGTTCAAGGCACTAAAGAAGATTGGCTGCCCACCAACTCTTCTGTCCATTGTGGAATCATTCCACACAGGCATGAAGGGTGTAATCAAGCATCATAACACTGTACAAGAACAAGGGCAAAAGGAGTGACTATAACAACTATAGAGGTATCTCACTTCTGTGTATTGTTGGAAAAGTATTTGCCAGAATTGTTCTGCGCAGACTTCAAGTCCTAGGAGATCAAGTCTACCCCGAATCATAGTGTGGCTTCCGACAGAACCGGTCTACCATTGATATGATATTCTCATTGCGACAGAATCAACTACTGTTGCCTTCATCGACCTCACAAAGGCATTTGATTTGATCAGTCGTGAGGGTCTGTTCAAGGCACTAAAGAAGATTGGCTGCCCACCAACTCTTCTGTCCATTGTGGAATCATTCCACACAGGCATGAAGGGTGTAATCAAGTTTGATGGTGCAACTTCAGAAGAGTTTGAAATCAAGAGTGGAGTTAAGCAAGGTTGTGTACTAGCTCCCACCCTCTTTGGAATATACTTTTCACTTCTACTGAAATATGCCTTTCGTGATCAGGATGCCAGTATATACATTCACTCACGCTCAGATGGCAGCCTCTACAATGTTCAGAGATTGAAGGCCAAGACCAAAAAGTAGGAGGGTACTGATCAGAGAGTTGCATTCCGACCCACTCTGATGAAGAATTACAATGTCTACTATCTGCATTCTCCAATGCTTGTTCTGAATTTGGTTTAACAATTAGCAAAAAGAAGACACAGATTATGTCACAAGGTGCACATGGGGTATCATCAATCTTTATAGATGATGCCGAACTGGAGATAGTAGACCATTTTACATATCTAGGATCAGTGGTAAATAGCAAATTATCCCTAGATCAGGAAATCAACATCTGAATTGGTAAGGCAGCAACAACAATTAACAAAATGAGTCTGGGAGAACAGGAAGCTTACTGCCAAAACAAAAATCCTTGATCTCAATACATAAAGACCATAAACTGGCATTCCCTCACTTTTTATGCTTCACCTTGACACTGCAAGATATAAGAGGAACAAGATGAGATAAGATTGATGTAGAATAGATTAATTCATTGATGGTAGAATAGATTGGCTCATTGATAGTAGAAAATATTAGTTTGTTGGTGGTAGAATTTATTTATTGATGGTAGAATATTTTAGTTTGGTGATTGTAGAATCTATTAGTTCATTGATGGTAGAATCTATTATTTCATTGATGGTAGAATATTTTAGTTTGGTGATTGTAGAATATATTAGTTTATTGATATTGATGGTAGAATATATTGGTTTGCTGGTAGAAGAATCCATTAGTCTGGTGGTGGTAGAATCTATGAGTTTATTAATGGTAGATTAGTTTCTACAACAGTCTAAGAAAGAGTGTACAACACAGTCAGCACCTGTTGGTTTTGGTTGTTCCATTGCTGTAATTATTCTTCAGGTTCACATGCCAAACCTGGCTATTCAAACAGAGTATCATATGGAAGTGGAAAACTTGTGGATTGGACCTCGTCAGGTAATGCCACACATACACATTATGGCTGTCTGTTTACTGAATTTCTCTTCTCCTCCTCTACTGCCTTCTCTACCTCCTCCTCATCTTCTTCTTATTTGTTCTTCTTCTACTGCTTCTTCTGTGTCACTGGTTAAGAAGAGACATGGAATTTGAAACTCTTTGTGGGGGAGGCATCATGTGGTAATTTTGTGGCATGACTAAGCCATTCAATTTGCTGTTGTTTTAATATAATCTAGCAAAGGTTAACATCGAAAAATGGATAAGAACACTTGCTCTTAAACTTCTGGTGTGCTGATACGGAGGTAGCTGGTTCAAGTTCTATATCTGTGTTATGTTCAATTTAACACTCTTAAGTTTGCTCAAATCTTTAGTCCTTTTAGGAGCAAACTATGTGTCACTTGTCGTCCTTAGGGGAAAGTGGATTCAACAAGCACACCTTTAAAATCCTTCTTATACTTTGGAATTATTGTCAGACCTTTGTCTACACTCCCCTGTTATGTCTTCTAATCACTATCTCTCTCTATCTCTCTCTCTTTCATTCCTTCATAACATACCCCGACAACAGTTTCCTCAAACAATTAATAGAATATTTAATGCTGAAAACTATGTCAGGTGTAGGTATTGAATGTGTATATGTAATTGGTGGTGTAGTCTATTGTGAATGCGAGATAAGACTCTGTATGTCTATGTTCTGCATCACATCTCTCATCCGTATACGGCCATCCGACAACACATCACACATATGTGGACAGCTCTCACCTGGAGATGCTCCTCTCCGACTGAGTCTGGACGTATTCCAGTATCTTGAAATTTTTTCACAGTCCAATCACCACGGAATAATGAGATTGCGGTAAGTCCATGAATTCTACAGATTCCCAATTCAGGAAGTTAATAAAATCCCTTACTGAATGCACACCAACACTGTCTAACACTGTATCTATATATAATATATATATAGATCCGACACACTGTCTCCAGTTAGTTCATTAACAATTTTTGTAGGCAAGGAAACTGTTCGTGAATTATCCATTGTTTCTTTTATATTAGTACACAGTGCAAATATATGTAGTTTATGTCGCTCTGCCTTCAGAGAATTAACGTCCTTTCCACTGCTTTCTTAACCTGGATATTCTTTATTTTCAGAGTTCATCTATTTGCGATTAGTTATCTCTGCCCACGAGTAGTAAATTTCTATAATCTTAGTTGTTATGGTGAGGTAATTTATCTCTGCACAAGTGAAGTGCCTTTTTTATCTTCTCTGGGTATGTCAGGAGACTTTTCGTAGAACCTGTGGGAGATAGATAACCAGGTGATATCAGCCTGCCTCAGACTAATTCTTATGTGAGAGTATGCCTCCGGCCGTACTCAGACGTTACCGAACGATACTCTGACATAAGACATATGAGTTCACTAAATTCTAGACGATTAGATAAAAGAAGGAAATGGTAACGGCAAAGCACAGACACCTAGTTCACTATGCTAGATTACTAAGCTAAAGCTCGATTACCTTATACTATCTATGGTAGTCCATGAATTGAAATACAAAAGCACATAAGCACCACTGTCCCATCGCCTCTAAACAATTAGGGACATAGTATTTCTCTACGTATAAAGGACGCATAGAACAATTCTCCTTCTAGATGGAATAGTTGGTCTCACACTAAACAAAAAAAACAAGTTCCCAACTATTTATACCTTGGTTCCAATTCTCCGTTCTTTTTGATGTTCATACATCAACAATCGAATTTGCCGTTACTTCACATCAAAGGTTTGTGAAATCGCTTATTCGCTCTTGTCCGCTCATTCCCGTTTCCTCCGCTAATCCCCGTTTTCCCCACTCATCGTACATCAAACATTTCCAACTCTTTGATCAAGGACTTCGTGTTTTCCACACCGATCGTAGCAATCTCGCTCAACGTAGTTTGTCCGGTGAAATCTTCAGTCAATGACCCTTATAACAACTGTATCTGTCTTCTATACCATTCGGTCAATGACCGTCACTCTGTCCTCACTCAAGACTGAAGTGCTCGATTGTTTTTTCTGACTAAAGGTCAATAACTTCCCATCCTCATACATTGCAAGTAATTTTTCTATTTTAGTTTATCGTGGAATCGCTAAACTCTCAGTATCCCGTGACACTATGGACTGATTTTCTTAGTCTTTTAAATTGAGATTTACTTAATTTATATACAGGTGTGCCATTGCATTCTCTTATGGGCAGTGAGCATGTTTTGCAAGTCCCAGACATTCAGAGTCAATGGTCAAAATCAGCTGTAGACAATTTGGTAGCAGACCGTCTTGCTTTGGGTTTTGATTCTATGAGCATTGTTCAGCCAGAAAACAATGGCAAACTACTGAATGAAAAAAATTGGCTAGTAAATCACAAACACCTAAAAATAATGGGGTTGATTGCAACAGCATGTAAATTAATAACTAATATATATATATATATCAGGTGTCATCTCCACAATGAAGATTGGCTGAAAAAGGATCTCCAACACTGTCTCTCGCCATGATTGTACATTTTATCAGACTGTTCCTCTTGATGTTATTTTCCAACATGTATCATTATCTCTTTTCGCTTGCCTTCGACCTTACCCTCCATTACACACACACAAATTTTGAGCTAAAGCCTACAGTGGGTGATGTGATATTCTAGTATGATAATTGGTCACGTTCAGCGTGAATCACATGGTCAGTGGTTGCTCACTCGCCAGTGATCCGGAGTTTGATCCCGAGTCCAGTCAGGGATATGCACTAGTGATGAGCTCAAATGAGGGCGAAACTCTAGTCTAGTGCTTCTAATCTGACGTGTACAAGGCTTAAGGTTCATGCTGGAATATGATAGTGGGTTGTGATCAACCTTTAAACCTAAAATCCTGAAATAACCATATAAATCAACACATAAACATACTGGTGTAATCATGAGGTCAGAACTCTTGCTCCCTCTTGTCTAGGCTGATCTGGTTCATCTTGGTGCCAAGTACTCACCATGTATGCGCGAGGACCTCAATCTGAAAGAGGCCATTGAGTATGACAGAAAGGATGAGAGTCAAACTGCATGCTGCATCAGGAAGGACGGCTCTGGATGTGTGCAGATGGTTAAGGCTAAATGTGACGTAAGTTTGCTATATTGGATTTCTTTCATTTTCATCTTATACGTTCTCAATTCTGATTATAAACCCAGACAAGGCACCGGTTGTGTGGTACTCCCTGGATACCGGATTGTGAGGACAGATGTCCCATGTTTTGAATGGATGTCCTCTTGGTAGAGAGAGTAAATTGAAGTTCCTGGGTATCACCTTTAACAGGCATATGTCTTTTAAGGATCATGTAGAGGCTTTAATGGTGAAGGTTGGTAGGGGACTTAATGCATTGAGGGTGATGGCAGCAGCTGGGGTAGAGCAGAGGGTGCTTTATAGACTCATTCTAGACTCTTTATAGACTAATTTCTGTCGTTGAGTATGGTTTGGGGCTGCTGTACAGTATCAAAGAGCCAGACTGAAATGTTGGAGCGCATAAAGAATGAGGCCATACAGGTGATTCTAGGGTGCACCAAGGACACAACAAATTATATGCATGAGCCATATCCTGGCGCTACCAACAATGGCAGATAGATGGGGTTCTTCAAGCCAAATCGTACCTGAGAGTTGCTGCAGATAGGGATCACCCCCTGCATGAAGCCATGGATATGGTCAAGGGTCATAGATTAAGATGAGGCAGGTCCTGGATGGCACAGATGTAAATATCTATATTTCAGGTGTGTGATCTAGAGACCATCAATTGTGAAAAAGAGTGGGTTGAAGTACTGGAAGACATGATGGACTGGCACAATGTAATAGTGACACTGGATCGTGAGTGCAGAGAATGGGCAGCGGGCCGCACTGAGTTTGTGGTGCAACAACTGATCCAGAGTAATACTCATCAAGGTGACATAGTGATCTATACTGATGGGTTAGGGGTGAGAAACAGACCGAGTGGTTGTGGTTTCATCGCAAAGGCAAATGGGTGATGTTTGGAAAAGGAGAGTATGGCATATAAGACTACAACCTCCAGCATGAGAATGGAGGTGGAAGTAGTCACAGCAGCATTCTGGTGGTTAGAGGAAACCCACAACACACATTGTATTCATTACAGATTAAAAGAGTATGCTTAGTAAGGTGGAGAAAAGAATGTTTTATGTGGAATGGCTATCCTCACTTCAGAGGTCACAGATTGTGAGAATTGTATGGATGTTATGCCCTGCCCCACATCCCCCTTGGTAGGCTGGCAGGGAATGCACCTCTTAGTGGTAGATTACCTATGGGCAAATGAGAGGTGGTTGTGGGACTAGGTGGAAAAGGTGGGGGAACAGACTGAAAACCCGTATGTGGAAAGGATGAGATTGCGAGGGATTGGCAGGGGCTCTGGTAGAATCTCAAAACTGAGAAGGAAGACCAGGAGAACTTTCAATCAGATAGCGGTAGAAACGATTAGTGGTGTGACTCTTTGCTGGCTGTTGAACGAGGGGACAGAGCACATATGGGAATGTCCTGAGTGCAGTGATGTCAGTTCATAGCTCAATTCAACTCAACGCAACTGTACTGAGTTGTGCACATGTAATAGCAGCTTTACTAAATGGATAAAAAAAAACCGGAGTGGAGGACAGCATGGCTGAATGGATAAGAGTGCTAGTTCTGAAACTTCCGGTGTGCTGATATCGAGGTAGCGGGTTCATCCCTTACATCGGTCAGTTGGACTCAAATGTTGACTTCTCCTTCTTGACTTTGGGATGTAAATTACAAGTACCTCAGAAGTCAGAGTGGGTTCACCTGATGGCGAGGGACACAGGTTATAGGGAAAGCTAACCACATGCAAAAATCAGTCCAGTGCACTAGAAGTAGTACCAGCACATGTGTGGACTGTGTTTGAGTTCAAAGCAAGCAGACGCAAACAAATAGTTAGTTGCATATCCTTTACAGGATATCACAGTCAACCCCAGCATTTTTTGGGCTATTTGTGATTTCTTGGCAAGTTTACGTTCAGTAGTTTGCAATTGATTTCTGAACGACCGGCACTCATACCATTGTATGAAAACCAACACAAGGCAGTCTGCTGCCAAAATGCCTGCAGCTATGTTTTGAATGCAGGATTATGGATTGCATCCGTAAATCCTTTGCCACAGAGCCACAAAAAAAAAACTGATAGGGATCCAATATAAACAGCTGAGAGAATTCTTTTGTGTTCTCAAGTTAAATGTGTAAAGTACAATCACTGATGAAACATTGATTAATTCACATGAATAGCCAATCACATGATAGTTTGTTTGTCACACATGAATGGCCAATCACACATGGAACTTTGATTAATTCACATGAAATGCCAATCACACATGAAACATTGATTAATTCACATGAATAGCCAATCACAGATGACACATTGATTGACACGTGAATAGCCAATCACACATGGAACATTGATTCACTCACATGAATAGCCAATCACACATGGAACATTGATTGACACATGAATAGCCAATCACACTTGAAACATTGATTGACATGAATAGCCAATCACTCATGAATAGCCAATCACACATGGAACAATGATTGACACATGAATAGCTAATCACACATAATGAATTGACACATAAATAGCCAATCCGACACGAATAGCCAATCACACACGGATAGCCAATCACACATGAATAGCCAATTACACATGGAACATTGATTGACATATGAATAGCCAATTACACATGGAACATTGATTGACATATGAATAGCCAATTACACATGGAACATTGATTGACATGAATAACCAATTACACATGGAACATCGATTAACATATGAATAGCCAATTACACATGGAACATTGATTGACATATGAATAGCCAATTACACATGGAACATTGATTGACATATGAATAGCCAATTACACATGGAACATTGATTGACATATGAATAGCCAATTACACATGGAACATTGATTGACATATGAATAGCCAATTACACATGGAACATTGATTGAAACATGAATAGCCAATCACACATGGAACATTGATTGACATATGAATAGCCAATCACACCTGAATAGCCAATCACACATGAAACATTGATTGACACATGAATAGCCAATCACACATGAAACATTGACTGACACATGAATAGCCAAACACACATGAAACATTGATTAACACATGAATAGCCAATCACACATAAAACATTGACTGACACATGAATAGCCAAACACACATGAAACATTGATTAACACATGAATAGCCAATCACACATGGAACATTGATTGAATCACATGAATAGCCAAACACACATGAAACATTGATTAACACATGAATAGCCAAACACACATGAAACATTGATTAACACATGAATAGCCGATCACACATGAAACATTGACTGACACATGAATAGCCAATCACACCTGAATAGCCAATCACACATGACTTTGGCAGACTGGATAAGAATGTATGGGACAGAACTGGAATAAGCCTGCAAACAAAGCTAAAAGTCTACAAAGCAGTTGTATTATCCACACTGCTATATGCTTGTGAAACCTGGACTGTTTATCAGCGACACGCTAGGAAATTAAACCACTTCCATTCAGTCTGCCTAAGGAAGCTACTGAAGATTAAATGGCAAGACAAGATTCCAAACACTGAAGTCCTAGAAAGAGCATCCATGCCCAGTATCCACACTCTACTGATGAAGAATCAGATTCGCTGGGCTGGTCACTTGACTCGCATGCCAGATCACAGGCTCCCTAAACGAATTTTTTACAGCGATCTGCGTTGTGGTAAACGCTCCCAAGGTGGCCAGAGGAAACGTTTTAAAGACACTCTGAAAATTTCACTGAATGCCTTTGGAATTCATCATGACACCTGGGAGGCTGCAGCCAGAGACCGAAATTCGTGGCGTGCATCATTGCGCAAAGGTGCAGTCATATGTGAGGCAACCAGGACTGCAAGAGCTGTGAAGAAAAGGCAGGACAGAAAAACCACTGCAGGAAATCCTCCTCCAGAGATGTCAAGCATTCTTTGCCCACATTGTCAAAGAGCATTTCGAGCCAAAATAGGCCTTATCAGCCATCTTAGAACCCACGGCTCCACACCTTCAACCCCACTGGATGAAATGAATGGTCATCATCATTCTTGATGGACAAACAACAACAACAACAACAACAGCCAATCACACATGAAACATTGATTAACACATGAATAGCCAAACACACATGAAACATTGACTGACACATGAATAGCCAAACACACATGAAACATTGATTAACACATGAATAGCCAAACACACATGAAACATTGATTGACACATGAATAGCCAAACACACATGAAACATTGATTGACTCACATGAATAGCCAAACACACATGAAACATTGATTAACACATGAATAGCCAAACACACATGAAACATTGATTAACACATGAATAGCCAAACACACATGAAACATTGATTGAATCACATGAATAGCCAAACACACATGGAACATTGATTGAATCACATGAATAGTCAAACACACATGAAACATTGATTAACACATGAATAGCCAATCACACATGGAACATTAATTGAATCACATGAATAGCCAAACACACATGAAACATTGATTAACACATGAATAGCCAAACACACATGAAACATTGACTGACACATGAATAGCCAAACACACATGAAACATTGATTAACACATGAATAGCCAAACACACATGAAACATTGATTAACACATGAATAGCCAAACACACATGAAACATTGATTAACACATGAATAGCCAAACACACATGAAACATTGATTAACACATGAATAGCCAATCACACATGAAACATTGACTGACACATGAATAGCCAATCACACCTGAATAGCCAATCACACATGAAACATTGACTGACACATGAATAGCCAATCACACCTGAATAGCCAATCACACATGACTTTGGCAGACTGGATAAGAATGTATGGGACAGAACTGGAATAAGCCTGCAAACAAAGCTAAAAGTCTACAAAGCAGTTGTATTATCCACACTGCTATATGCTTGTGAAACCTGGACTGTTTATCAGCGACACGCTAGGAAATTAAACCACTTCCATTCAGTCTGCCTAAGGAAGCTACTGAAGATTAAATGGCAAGACAAGATTCCAAACACTGAAGTCCTAGAAAGAGCATCCATGCCCAGTATCCACACTCTACTGATGAAGAATCAGATTCGCTGGGCTGGTCACTTGACTCGCATGCCAGATCACAGGCTCCCTAAACGAATTTTTTACAGCTAACTGCGTTGTGGTAAACGCTCCCAAGGTGGCCAGAGGAAACGTTTTAAAGACACTCTGAAAATTTCACTGAATTCCTTTGGAATTCATCATGACACCTGGGAGGCTGCAGCCAGAGACCGAAATTCGTGGCGTGCATCATTGCGCAAAGGTGCAGTCATATGTGAGGCAACCAGGACTGCAAGAGCTGTGAAGAAAAGGCAGGACAGAAAAACCACTGCAGGAAATCCTCCTCCAGAGATGTCAAGCATTCTTTGCCCACATTGTCAAAGAGCATTTCGAGCCAAAATAGGCCTTATCAGCCATCTTAGAACCCACGGCTCCACACCTTCAACCCCACTGGATGAAATGAATGGTCATCATCATTCTTGATGGACAAACAACAACAACAACAACAGCCAATCACACATGAAACATTGATTAGCACATGAATAGCCAATCACACATGGAACATTGATTGAATCACATGAATAGCCAAACACACATGAAACATTGATTAACACATGAATAGCCAAACACACATGAAACATTGACTGACACATGAATAGCCAAACACACATGAAACATTGATTAACACATGAATAGCCATACACACATGAAACATTGATTAACACATGAATAGCCAAACACACATGAAACATTGATTGACTCACATGAATAGCCAAACACACATGAAACATTGATTAACACATGAATAGCCAAACACACATGAAACATTGATTAACACATGAATAGCCAAACACACATGAAACATTGATTGAATCACATGAATAGCCAAACACACATGGAACATTGATTGAATCACATGAATAGTCAAACACACATGAAACATTGATTAACACATGAATAGCCAATCACACATGGAACATTAATTGAATCACATGAATAGCCAAACACACATGAAACATTGACTGACACATGAATAGCCAAACACACATGAAACATTGATTAACACATGAATAGCCAAACACACATGAAACATTGATTAACACATGAATAGCCAAACACACATGAAACATTGATTAACACATGAATAGCCAAACACACATGAAACATTGATTGAATCACATGAATAGCCAAACACACATGGAACATTGATTGAATCACATGAATAGCCAAACACACATGAAACATTGATTAACACATGAATAGCCAAACACACATGAAACATTGATTAACACACGAATAACCAAACACACATGAAACATTGATTAACACATGAATAGCCAAACACACATGAAACATTGATTAACACATGAATAGCCAAACACACATGGAACATTGATTAACACATGAATAGCCAAACACACATGAAACATTGATTGACTCACATGAATAGCCAAAAACACATGAAACATTTATTTACACATGAATAGCCAAACACACATGAAACATTGATTACCACATGAATAGCCAAACACACATGAAACAGTGATTAAATCAAATCAAATCAAATCAAATCAACTTTATTAGGGTCACAAATTGGGCGCGCAGGCCCGTCTTACATTCGGCCCTTCCAATCACTCGTCTTTCGTTCATCAAGAGCATTATACATTTACATAGGAAGAAAAATAAACATTGTGAAATGAATGTTGTAAACATAAACAAGGCTAAACATGGAGAAAAATGTGTACATAAAAAGTATGTGACGTAAAAGTAGTGATGCCAGCGCGTCCCCCCCCACACACACACACACACACACACACACACACACACACACACACACACACACACACACACACACACACACACCACACACTCTCTCTCTCTCTTTCATTCACTCTCACTCTCACTCATTCACTCACACACACACACTCTCACTCATTCACTCTCCCGCTCACTCATTCACTCTCCCGCTCACTCATTCACTCTCCCACTCACTCATTCACTCTCACGCTTGCTCATTCTGTCTCTTCTGCTCACTCATTCACTCTCCCGCTCACTCATTCACTCTCCCGTTCAATCATTCACTCTCCCGCTCACTCATTCACTCTCACTCATTCACTCTCACGCTCACTCATTCACTGTCCCGCTCACTCATTCACTCTGCCGCTCACTCATTCACTCTCACGCTCACTCATTCACTCTCACACTCAATCATTCACTCTCCCGCTCACTGATTCACTCTCACGCTCACTCATTCACTCTCACGCTCACTCATTCACTCTCACGCTCACTCATTCACTCTCCCGCTCAATCATTCACTCTCCCGCTCACTCATTCACTCTCACTAATTCACTCTCCCGCTCACCCATTCACTCTTCCGCTCACTCATTCACTCTCCCGCTCACTCATTCACTCTCCCGCTCACTCATTCACTCTCACGCTCACTCATTCACTCTCACGTTCACTCATTCACTCTCACTCATTCACTCACACTCATTCACTCCCACACACAGACACTCTCACTCATTCACTCTCCAGCTCACTCATTCGCTCTCACGCTCACTCATTCACTCTCCCGCTCACTCATTCACCCTCACGCTCATTCATTCACTCTCACGCTCACTCATTCACTCTCCCGCTCATTCATTCACTCTCACTCATTCACTCTCCCCTCACTCATTCACTCTCACGCTCAATCATTCACTCTCCCGCTCACTCATTCACTCTCACGCTCACTCATTCACTCTCACGCTCACTCATTCACTCTCACGCTCACTCATTCACTCTCACGCTCACTCATTCACTCTCACACTCACTCATTCTGTCTCTCATTCACACTCACTCACTCTCTCACTCAAACTACAGTAATGAACATAAGTTTAGATTATACATGATAAAATCAAATGGTATTTAACTTATAATATGACAGATGAGAATACACAAACATATGGATTCGCGTGTTACATAACATGCGTGTTACATGACATGCATCTGCTCAGCTCTCTCTCTCTCTCTCTCTCTCTCTCTCTCTCACTCTCTCTCTCTGTATTCTTTCATATACACACACTCACACGCATGTGTACGCTCACACACACACACACACTCTCTCTCTTTCTCTCTCATTCACTCTCACTCTCACTAATTCACTCTCCCGCTCACTCATTCACTCTCACGCTCACTAATTCACTCTCCCGCTCACTCATTCACTCTCCCGCTCACTCATTCACTCTCACGCTCACTCATTCACTCTCACGCTCACTCATTCACTCACCCGCTCACTCATTCATTCTCCCGCTCACTCATTTACTCTCCCGCTCACTCATTCACTCTCCCGCTCACTCATTCACTCTCACGCTCACTCATTCTGTCTCTCCCGCTCACTCATTCACTCTCCCGCTCACTCATTCACTCTCCCGCTCACTCATTCACTCTCCCGCTCACTCATTCACTCTCCCGTTCAATCATTCACTGTCACTCATTCACTCTCACGCTAACTCATTCACTCTCACGCTAACTCATTCACTGTCCCGCTCAATCATTCACTCTGCCGCTCACTCATTCACTCTCACACTCACTCATTTACTCTCACGCTCACTCATTCACTCTCACGCTCAATCATTCACTCTCCCGCTCACTGATTTACTCTCACGCTCACTCATTCACTCTCACGCTCACTCATTCCTTCTCACGCTCACTCATTCACTCTCACTCATTCACTCTCACTCATTCACTCTCACTCATTCACTCTCACGCTCACTCATTCACTCTCCCGCTCACTCATTCACTCTCACGCTCATTCATTCACTCTCACGCTCACTCATTCACTCTCACGCTCACTCATTCACTCTCATGCTCACTCATTCACTCTCACGCTCACTCATTCACTCTCCCGCTCAATCATTTACTCTCCCGCTCACTCTCACGCTCACTCATTCACTCTCCCGCTCACTCATTCACTCTCCCGCTCACTCATTCACTCTCCCGCTCACTCATTCACTCTCCCGCTCACTCATTCACTCTCCCGCTCACTCATTCACTCTCACGCTCACTCATTCACTCTCATGCTCACTCATTCACTCTCACTCATTCACTCACACACACAGACACTCTCACTTATTCACTCTCCCGCTCACTCGTTCGCTCTCACGCTCACTCATTCACTCTCCCGCTCACTCATTCACCCTCACGCTCACTCATTCACTCTCACTCATTCACTCTCCCGCTCACTCATTCACTCTCACTCATTCACTCTCCCGCTCACTCATTCACTCTCACGCTCACTCATTCACTCTCACGCTCACTCATTCTGTCTCTCATTCACACTCACTCACTCTCTCACTCAAACTACAGTAATGAACATAAGTTTAGATTATACATGATAAAATCAAATGGTATTTAACTTATAATATGACAGATGAGAATACACAAACATATGGATTCGCGTGTTACATAACATGCGTGTTACATGACATGCATCTGCTCAGCTCTCTCTCTCTCTCTCTCTCTCTCTCTCTCTCTCTCTCTCTCTCTCTCTCTCTCTCTCTCTCTCTCTCTCTCTCTCTCTCTGTATTCTTTCATATACACACACTCACACGCATGCGCGCGCTCACACACACACACACACACACACACACACACACACACTAATACATCAACTCTCCCACTGTCTCACTCTCTAACACACAATCCTACACACACACACACACACACTCACTCTCTCAATCACACTCTCTCACACATACACGTACACATGAACGCATGCACGCACGCACACACTCCCTCACTCACTCTCACACATACACGTACGAATGCATGCACTGACACATTCCCCCACCATTTCTCGCTCAATCACTCTCTCCACACACACGCATGCACACACGCATTCTCTCCCTCTCTCTGACACCCACTCTCTCCCTCTCTCTCTCTCTCTCTCTCTCTCTCTCTCTCTCTCTCTCTCTCTCTCTCTCTCTCTCTCTCTCTCTCTCTCTCTCTCTCTCTCTCTCTCTCTCTCTCCCACACGCACACACATATATAGTGAACAATTATAATGAACAATTATACTGAACAATTATACTGAACAATTATACTGAACAATTATACTGAACAATTATACTGAACAATTATACCAGTAAATGAATTATGGTGGCATATAGTCGGTATGGATTAAGTATTGAAAGAGTTTTCGGTTAAATGTGTAGGGACTCATTGGATTTTTCAGATCTGGAGGCAGATGATTCCATAAGTGAGCACCAGAATAGGCAAAACATGTTTTGTATAGGTCCAATCTAGGCTTTGAGACATGTAACAAATTTAGGCGCTTGCTGTTCATTGCATTAGATTGAATCAGCGGCAGAAGATACTCTGGGGTATTTTGAGATATAATTTTATTCACTAATTTGGCTTTGTTGAAAGGAAGCGCTTTTGTAGTGGTAGAAGTCTTAGATGACTGTACAAATTATTACTTTCAACGTGCTTTATGCCAGAAACCAGACGAATAGCGCGGTTTTGTAGAGAACATAGTCGTTTTAAATTAGATTTAGGGCAACCATCCCAAACTGTGGAACAGTAATCGAGATGTGATTGGATATAGCATGTATAGAATATTTTTCGTGTGCTTTCGTCCAGGAAGTGCTGAATTTTAGCAAGTTGGTAAACTTTTTGTGCTATTTTCTTGGTAAGAGCGTGAACATGAGAGCTCCAGTTCAAATGGCTGTCTATTAAAAGCCCTAGTGTTTTATGTTCAGTCACATTAACTATAGGTAACGTGCCCATGCGGAGTTCGAGCGGTGATCCAGTTATGGCTAGTGTCTGTAGTTTTTGTCTGGTCATTATTAGCATGGATTTGGTTTTGCCGATGTTAATTTGCATGCGGTTTTCATTGCTCCATCTAGTAAGATTATCAAGTTCCTTTTGTAAAGAATTCTCTAATTCACTACGGTTTTCTTGACTAGTATATATAGTACAGTCGTCAGCAAATAGATCACAAGTTGTATTGATATATAAAGGAAGATCATTAATATAAACTGCAAAAAGCAGCGGACCTAGTATTGAGCCCTGAGGCACACCAATATTAAGCTGTGTGGATCTTGATAGACAGTTGTTGAAGGACACGACTTGTTGCCTGTCGGATAGAAATGACGTAATTATGTTCACCATGTTGGTGCTTGTCTTCATTTGCTTTAGTTTTCTAATTAAAATATCATGATCTACCATATCAAAAGCTTTTTTAAAGTCTACAAACACCGCTCCACAAATTCTACCGTTGTTGATGTTTAAGTGCCAGTTATCTGTCATTTTTGTTAGAGCACTATGGCAAGAATATTTAGGTCGAAACCCAGATTGACTGTTAATTATTAGATCGTTGTTAATTAAATGGTGTAACGTTATTTTATGAATGTGTTTTTCTAGTGGTTTTGATAGCGACGATAATAAGGAAATAGGTCTATAATTACCCAAAACGCTATTATCGATTGAGCCATTTTTAATTAGCGGAAACACCTTAGCAATTTTAAAAGCAGATGGAAAGTAGTTTTTGGCCAGGCACTGGTTATATATGAACGTTAAGGACTCACTAATGACTGGTGCAGCACAACGAAGAATTCTATTACTGATACCATCTAGGCCGTGTGAGTTTGTTGATTTGAGGCTCAAGAGATATTTATAAACGTCTGCAACAGACATTAAAGGAATCTCATCGGGAATATTTCTGGTGCACTTCTCCTCACAGAATGATGCCAGTGAACTTAAATTACACGATGAGTCTGGTATTGAAGACTTTAGATTCTCTATTTCTGATTGAAAGAACCAACTGAATTCATCGCATGTTATAGAATTTGGTATTGCTGATTCTGTAGGGCGTTTCTTATTGGTTAGCAAGTTAATAGCCTTCCATATATTTGTACTGTTTGAATTATCTACAATCAAATTTTTTTAATGATCTTTTTTTTATCCTACGAATTTCATATTTAACTTTATTCCTTAGTCTGCGGTAATTGATGAAGTCTTTATTTTTGTGTGCTGTATCTCGCTCTCTCATGATTTCCAGCACTTCTCTAGTGACCCATGGGGATTTATGTTGATTTTTGACTCGAACTTCTTTGATTGGCACGTGTTTATCGAACACATTGTAGACTGTCTTCGTCCAGAAAGCTAATGCATCGTCCGGGTCAGGAAGTTGGTAAACGTGATCAAGGGCTGCTTTTCTTAAGTCTTGCAAAAATAAATCTTGGTTGAATGCTTTAAAATTCCTAAATTTGATACTTACATGTTTATGTTTAAGAGGTTTGAACCCAATTCTTGACCATGTACAACATACCGGGTAGTGGTCACTAACTGTACAAACAGGAACAGAACATTCAACAATATTATCTGGACAAGTAACATATATATGATCAATTATAGTTGAGGATGTGTCAGTAACCCTTGTGGGACGGTTTATTAGTTGTTTGAAATTGTAAGAAAGAATGATATCGTCCCATGTCTGGTTGGATTTAGGAATATCTATGTTAAAGTCACCTAATATCATGACTTCTCTACCTTCTGTAAACACTATATCCATCATTGTAGTGAAACAGTCATACCAATTGTACCCAGCACACGGATTCCTATATAGGTATCCAATGAGAAACGGCTGTTGGCTGGCTGGCTTCACCTCTAACCAAACACATTCTATCTCTACTGACTCGAGATCACTTCTACGGTAACAGTTGAGAGAATTGGAAATGTATACAGCAATACCTGTCTCTAATTTTTGATTTGCGTCTCTTCGAATTACTTTAAACCCCTTAAGAGTGATTTCAGAGTCGGATATTTTGTCGTTGAGACGACTTTCTGTGATTCCAAACACATGGAATTGTTTGCACAGTATTACCGAAAGCTCAGGTAATTTATTGAGCAAATGATAGATGTTGAGATGGCCTATACTTAGGCCATCTTTGTGAAGCCACTGATCGTGATTTGCGAACATTGCATGATGAAAGGATGATGTCGCTTGCGGTAGAAATTTTCAGAGTTTTTGAAACTTTATTTAGTAGTAGTTAAGACTATTAGATGGGGTAGGAAAATGTCCGTGCTGGAGTGACATCATAAAAGCTTGATGCAGGGCTGCAGGATTGTATTGCATTAGCTGTTGAAGTTGGCGATTCCACTGATAGGAGTGTAGATTACCATCCAACGAGGGACCACTGCTGTGAGAGTTACTGGAAGTGCCTACATTAGAAGCATACATCGGGGGCACAGCAACATTGTTTAACGGTGTCCCCTTTGACACAATAGGGGGAGGATGCTTTATGGGCAAGGGAGGAAACAAACCATCATAGTTAGCAACATTGGGATTGGAGCATGGGTTGCTATCCACGGCATTGTATTCCTGGGGTATAGGCAATGGAGGTGCAGGAAGAGAAGGAGCATTTTCTGAACACTTAGATGTCGCTGTCGCCGGGGGTGAAGTTCGGGTTACTCCTGTAACTGGTGCTGGTTGTTGTGCACGTTCGGGATATTTTATGTTCTTCGCTAGTATACTACTTCCTAGCTTGGAACAATGTATTTGATCCCTGTATAGTTTTTTCTTAGGAGCCCCGGACGACGAAGTAAAGTACGGGGTGTTATTAATGAAACTAATGGCGTTGTCTTTACAAAATTTAAACAAAGTTAGATTGGCACCATCGGCAGTCCGACGCTGGAATCCATAACATGGTGGAATGATGGATGAAATGAACATAGATGAGTTAGGAAATTTATTTCGTAACAGTACCTCCAGCGTAGATAGTTGTGAGGTGCTTATGATGTTATTATCCATTATGTCATTGACACCAATATGGACTGTCGCTTTTTAAATTCTCTCATTCACTTGGAATTTTCGCAGTGTAGCGGTAAGCCTATCAATGTCAGCGCCTGGTAGAGGAAAGATTGAAGTTGACTCGCTGTCAGAAGATGACATGCGATCACTATAGATTCCCTTCAGCAGGGAGTCTCCAATGATAACATGAGTTGCACTGTCATCTATAGTTAGGTCACGCTGCTGGCGTGTCCGCTTGGGCTGTTGTTGCCACTGACCACTGTGATCTTTCTTGTGTTCTTGATTATTATAGCTTGCTTGCGTTGGTTGTTGATGCCCAGTAGTGGTAACAATTGAACTTTGTGATTCCTGGTCTGCTGCTGGAGAGTCTACACTTAAGGCCTGGAACCTGTTGCTGATATGCACATCAATGGGGTAGATGGATGGTGTGCGTTCTACAGGTTTAGAAGTAGTTTTGTTGATTGTAGAAACTGTCTGTATGTCATTATGCGACGAACATTCACTGGTAGCACACGCATCTATAACACCAAGGGTAGTTTCTGTCTGTGCACTTTTATTAGATGACTGTGCACTTCTTAGTTCTAAAGCATGTATTGATGCTTTGAAAGTTTCCTTCTCTTGTCTAAGGAGGCGGATTTCTTCTCGAAGAAGAAGGTTTTCGTTTTTAAGCACAGCAATAATATTAGTGGTGTTGCTGGTAATAAAATCTGTTAACCTCATCTCCAAAGCCTGAATAAGTTCACGACAATCAATATCATTGTGGCTCTGTGGTTCGGCCGAAGAAAGAGTGCTTGAATGTGATGTGCTGGTTTGATTAGATTGAGCTGGTGAATTCTGTTGTATGTCCAGCTGGAATTCAGTGTCTGATTGTTCACTAGACAACACGATTGAGGTTGGCGATGTAGATGATCGATTCATTCGCTGAGCTGGCGTGCTCGTCAAAATTTGTCCCGTCTTCTTGTTTACATTGTGCCGCTTGGACACAGTTGATGATCGCAAGTTGGAGGACATTTTGGCAGCATAGGCAGCTCGATAAGGCAAGGAATAAAATAATATTGCAGGCTTTTCTGTAGGTCGTGCGTGACGTTTACTTGCTAGCCATGCATGGTTAATTCTCACGTTGTCGTAGATCGATAATTGGTAAAATTGAAAAATGGGTGATCTTACCGTCACGATTCACAAAGAAATCCTCATTTAACTAAATACACATTCACATAAACTTGACATTTTGTGTTGTATGTAAATCCAGCTTTAAACGAACAAAATGATGGAGTAAATATACGCGCAGGCCTTTCTGTAGAAGGTGCGTGGTGTTTATCACTTGTTAGTCACGCATGGCAAATTCTCACGTTGTCGTGAATCGATAATTGATAACATTCATAGATAGGTGCTCTTACGGCCACATAAAATAAAGAAACTCTCATTTCATTAATTAAACAGTCACATAGACTTGAACTGTTGAGTAGTATGTAAATCCAGTTTAGAATGAACACAATGATATACACAGCATCGTGATTGAATTGAGTATACTTATTAAAATGAAACATTGATTAACACATGAATAGCCAAACACACATGAAACATTGATTAACACATGAATAGCCAAACACACATGAAACTTTGATTAACACATGAATAGTCAAACACACATGAAACATTGATTAACACATGAATAGCCAAACACACATGAAACATTGATTAACACATGAATAGCCAATCACACATGAAACATTGATTAACACATGAATAGCCAAACACACATGAAACATTGATTAACACATGAATAGCCAAACACACATGAAACATTGATTAACACATGAATAGCCAAACACACATGAAACATTGATTAACACATGAATAGCCAAACACACATGAACCATTGATTAACACATGAATAGCCAAACACACATGAAACATTGACTGACACATGAATAGCCAAACACACATGAAACATTGATTAACACATGAATAGTCAATCACACATGGGACATTGATTAACACATGAATAGCCAATCACACATGGAACATTGATTGAATCACATGAATAGCCAATCACGCATGGCCAATCCGACATGAATAGCCAATCACACACAGATAGCCAAAACCGCATGAATAGCCAATCACACATGAATAGCCAATCACACATGAATAGCCAATCACACATGAATAGCCAATCACACATGAATAGCCAACTACACATGAATAGCCAATCACACATGAATAGCCAATTACACATGGAACATTGATTGAAACATGAATAGCCAATCACACATGAATAGCCAATCACACATGAATAGCCAACTACACATGAATAGCCAATCACACATGAATAGCCAATTACACATGGAACATTGATTGAAACATGAATAGCCAATCACACATGGGACATTGATTGACACACATGAATAGCCAATCACACATGGAACATTGATTGACACATGAATAGCCAATCACACATGAAACATTGATTGACACATGAATAGCCAATCACATATGAAACATTGATTGAAACATGAATAGCCAATCACACATGGGACATTGATTGACACATGAATAGCCAATCCGACATGAATAGCCAATCACACACAGATAGCCAAAACCGCATGAATAGCCAATCACACATGAATAGCCAATCACACATGAATAGCCAATCACACATGAATAGCCAACTACACATGAATAGCCAATCACACATGAATAGTCAATTACACATGGAACATTGATTGAAACATGAATAGCCAATCACACATGAATAGCCAATCACACATGAATAGCCAACTACACATGAATAGCCAATCACACATGAATAGCCAATTACACATGGAACATTGATTGAAACATGAATAGCCAATCACACATATGACATTGATTGACACACATGAATAGCCAATCACACATGGGACATTGATTGACACACATGAATAGTCAATCACACATGGGACATTGATTGACACACATGAATAGCCAATCACACATGGGACATTGATTGACACACATGAATAGTCAATCACACACAGGACATTGATTGACACACATGAATAGTCAATCACACATGGGACATTGATTGACACACATGAATAGCCAATCACACATGAAACATTGATTGACACACATGAATAGCCAATCACACATGAAACATTGATTGACACACATGAATAGTCAATCACACATGGGACATTGATTGACACACATGAATAGTCAATCACACATGGGACATTGATTGACACATGAATAGCCAATCACACATGGGACATTGATTGACACACATGAATAGTCAATCACACATGGGACATTGATTGACACACATGAATAGTCAATCACACATGGGACATTGATTGACACACATGAATAGCCAAACACACATGGGACATTGATTGACACACATGAATAGCCAATCACACATGGGACATTGATTGACACACATGAATAGCCAATCACACACAGGACATTGATTGACACACATGAATAGCCAATCACACATGGGACATTGATTGACACACATGAATAGCCAATCACACACAGGACATTGATTGACACACATGAATAGCCAATCACACATGGGACATTGATTGACACACATGAATAGCCAATCACACACAGGACATTGATTGACACACATGAATAGCCAATCACACACAGGACATTGATTGACACACATGAATAGCCAATCACACACGGGACATTGATTGACACATGAATAGCCAATCACACATGGGACATTGATTGACACACATGAATAGCCAATCACACATGGGACATTGATTAACACATGAATAGCCAAACACACATGGGACATTGATTGACACACATGAATAGCCAATCACACATGGGACATTGATTAACACATGAATAGCCAATCACACATGGGACATTGATTGACACACATGAATAGCCAATCACACATGGGACATTGATTGACACACATGAATAGCCAATCACACATGGGACATTGATTGACACACATGAATAGCCAATCACACATGGGACATTGATTGACACACATGAATAGCCAATCACACATGGGACATTGATTGACACACATGAATAGCCAATCACACATGGTATGTTGATTATTATACATGAAAAGTAGCAGAGCATTCATGGTACATAGAGTGGTACACAGGAACAATGGCTAGTCATATCAGAAAGACACATTAATTGGTACATAGAGTGGTACACAGGAACAATGGCTAGTCATATCAGAAGACACCTAATTGGTACATAGAGTGGTACACAGGAACAATGGCTAGTCATATCAGAAGACACATTAATTGGTACATAGAGTGGTACACAGGAACAATGGCTAGTCATATCAGAAAGACACATTAATTGGTACATAGAGTGGTACACAGGAACAATGGCTAGTCATATCAGAAAGACACATTAATTGGTACATAGAGTGGTACACAGGAACAATGGCTAGTCATATCAGAAAGGACACATTAATTGGTACATAGAGTGGTACACAGGAACAATGGCTAGTCATATCAGAAAGACACATTAATTGGTACATAGAGTGGTACACAGGAACAATGGCTAGTCATATCAGAAAGACACATTAATTGGTACATAGAGTGGTACACAGGAACAATGGCTAGTCATATCAGAAAGACACATTAATTGGTACATAGAGTGGTACACAGGAACAATGGCTAGTCATATCAGAAAGACACATTAATTGGTACATAGAGTGGTACACAGGAACAATGGCTAGTCATATCAGAAAGACACATTAATTGGTACATAGAGTGGTACACAGGAACAATGGCTAGTCATATCAGAAAGACACATTAATTGGTACATAGAGTGGTACACAGGAACAATGGCTAGTCATATCAGAAAGACACATTAATTGGTACATAGAGTGGTACACAGGAACAATGGCTAGTCATATCAGAAAGACACATTAATTGGTACATAGAGTGGTACACAGGAACAATGGCTAGTCATATCAGAAAGACACATTAATTGGTACATAGAGTGGTACACAGGAACAATGGCTAGTCATATCAGAAAGACACATTAATTGGTACATAGAGTGGTACACAGGAACAATGGCTAGTCATATCAGAAAGACACATTAATTGGTACATAGAGTGGTACACAGGAACAATGGCTAGTCATATCAGAAAGACACATTAATTGGTACATAGAGTGGTACACAGGAACAATGGCTAGTCATATCAGAAAGACACATTAATTGGTACATAGAGTGGTACACAGGAACAATGGCTAGTCATATCAGAAAGACACATTAATTGGTACATAGAGTGGTACACAGGAACAATGGCTAGTCATATCAGAAAGACACATTAATTGGTACATAGAGTGGTACACAGGAACAATGGCTAGTCATATCAGAAAGACACATTAATTGGTACATAGAGTGGTACACAGGAACAATGGCTAGTCATATCAGAAAGACACATTAATTGGTACATAGAGTGGTACACAGGAACAATGGCTAGTCATATCAGAAAGACACATTAATTGGTACATAGAGTGGTACACAGGAACAATGGCTAGTCATATCAGAAAGACACATTAATTGGTACATAGAGTGGTACACAGGAACAATGGCTAGTCATATCAGAAAGACACATTAATTGGTACATAGAGTGGTACACAGGAACAATGGCTAGTCATATCAGAAAGACACATTAATTGGTACATAGAGTGGTACACAGGAACAATGGCTAGTCATATCAGAAAGACACATTAATTGGTACATAGAGTGGTACACAGGAACAATGGCTAGTCATATCAGAAAGACACATTAATTGGTACATAGAGTGGTACACAGGAACAATGGCTAGTCATATCAGAAAGACACATTAATTGGTACATAGAGTGGTACACAGGAACAATGGCTAGTCATATCAGAAAGACACATTAATTGGTACATAGAGTGGTACACAGGAACAATGGCTAGTCATATCAGAAAGACACATTAATTGGTACATAGAGTGGTACACAGGAACAATGGCTAGTCATATCAGAAAGACACATTAATTGGTACATAGAGTGGTACACAGGAACAATGGCTAGTCAAATAAGAAAGACACATTAATTGGTACATAGAGTGGTACACAGGAACAATGGCTAGTCATATCAGAAAGACACATTAATTGGTACATAGAGTGGTACACAGGAACAATGGCTAGTCATATCAGAAAGACACATTAATTGGTACATAGAGTGGTACACAGGAACAATGGCTAGTCATATCAGAAAGACACATTAATTGGTACATAGAGTGGTACACAGGAACAATGGCTAGTCATATCAGAAAGACACATTAATTGGTACATAGAGTGGTACACAGGAACAATGGCTAGTCAATCAGAAAGACACATTAATTGGTACATAGAGTGGTACACAGGAACAATGGCTAGTCATATCAGAAAGACACATTAATTGGTACATAGAGTGGTACACAGGAACAATGGCTAGTCATATCAGAAAGACACATTAATTGGTACATAGAGTGGTACACAGGAACAATGGCTAGTCAAATAAGAAAGACACATTAATTGGTACATAGAGTGGTACACAGGAACAATGGCTAGTCAAATAAGAAAGACACATTAATTGGTACATAGAGTGGTACACAGGAACAATGGCTAGTCATATCAGAAAGACACATTAATTGGTACATAGAGTGGTACACAGGAACAATGGCTAGTCATATCAGAAAGACACATTAATTGGTACATAGAGTGGTACACAGGAACAATGGCTAGTCATATCAGAAAGACACATTAATTGGTACATAGAGTGGTACACAGGAACAATGGCTAGTCATATCAGAAAGACACATTAATTGGTACATAGAGTGGTACACAGGAACAATGGCTAGTCATATCAGAAAGACACATTAATTGGTACATAGAGTGGTACACAGGAAACAATGGCTAAGTCATATCAGAAAGACACATTAATTGCTACATAGAGTGGTACACAGGAACAATGGCTAGTCATATCAGAAAGACACATTAATTGGGACATAGAGTGGTACACAGGAACAATGGCTAGTCATATCAGAAAGACACATTAATTGGTACATAGAGTGGTACACAGGAACAATGGCTAGTCAAATAAGAAAGACACATTAAATTTGGGACATAGAGTGGTACACAGGAACAATGGCTAGTCAATAAGAAAGACACATTAATTGGTACATAGAGTGGTACACAGGAACAATGGCTAGTCAAAAAGAAAGACACATTAATTGGTACATAGAGTGGTACACAGGAACAAAGGCTAGTCATATCAGAAAGACACATTAATTGGTACATAGAGTGGTACACAGGAACAATGGCTAGTCATATCAGAAAGACAATTAATTGGTACATAGAGTGGTACACAGGAACAATGGCTAGTCATATCAGAAAGACACATTAATTGGTACATAGAGTGGTACACAGGAAAAATGGCTAGTCATATCAGAAAGACACATTAATTGGTACATAGAGTGGTACACAGGAACAATGGCTAGTCATATCAGAAAGACACATTAATTGGTACATAGAGTGGTACACAGGAACAATGGCTAGTCATATCAGAAAGACACATTAATTGGTACATAGAGTGGTACACAGGAACAATGGCTAGTCAATCAGAAAGACACATTAATTGGTACATAGAGTGGTACACAGGAACAATGGCTAGTCAATATAAGAAGACACATTAATTGGTACATAGAGTGGTACACAGGAACAATGGCTAGTCATATCAGAAAGACACATTAATTGGTACATAGAGTGGTACACAGGAACAATGGCTAGTCATATCAGAAAGACACATTAATTGGTACATAGAGTGGTACACAGGAACAATGGCTAGTCATATCAGAAAGACACATTAATGGTACATAGAGTGGTACACAGGAACAATGGCTAGTCATATCAGAAAGACACATTAATTGGTACATAGAGTGGTACACAGGAACAATGGCTAGTCATATCAGAAAGACACATTAATTGGTACATAGAGTGGTACACAGGAACAATGGCTAGTCATATCAGAAAGACACATTAATGGTACATAGAGTGGTACACAGGAACAATGGCTAGTCATATCAGAAAGACACATTAATTGGTACATAGAGTGGTACACAGGAACAATGGCTAGTCATATCAGAAAGACACATTAATTGGTACATAGAGTGGTACACAGGAACAATGGCTAGTCATATCAGAAAGACACATTAATTGGTACATAGAGTGGTACACAGGAACAATGGCTAGTCATATCAGAAAGACACATTAATTGGTACATAGAGTGGTACACAGGAACAATGGCTAGTCATATCAGAAAGACACATTAATTGGTACATAGAGTGGTACACAGGAACAATGGCTAGTCATATCAGAAAGACACATAATTGGTACATAGAGTGGTACACAGGAACAATGGCTAGTTCATATCAGAAAGACCATAATTGGTACATAGAGTGGTACACAGGAACAATGGCTAGTCATATCAGAAAGACACATTAATTGGTACATAGAGTGGTACACAGGAACAATGGCTAGTCATATCAGAAAGACACATTAATTGGTACATAGAGTGGTACACAGGAACAATGGCTAGTCATATCAGAAAGACACATTAATTGGGTACATAGAGTGGTACACAGGAACAATGGCTAGTCATATCAGAAAGATACTTAATTGGTACATATGTGGTACACATACATGCTGTCATATATCAAGACACATTAATTGTAGATAGAGTGGTACACAGGAACAAGTGCTAGTCATATCAGAAAGGACACATTAATTGGTACATCGAGTGGTACACAGGAACAATGGCTAGTCATATCAGAAAGACACATAATTGGTACATAGAGGTGGTACACAGGAACAATGCTATTCATATCAAGAAAGACACATTAATTGGTACATAGAGTGGTACACAGGAACAATGGCTAGTCCATATGCAGAAAGACACATTAATTGGTACATAGAGTGGTACACAGGAACAATGGCTAGTCATATCAGAAAGACACATTAATTGGTACATAGAGTGGTACACAGGAACAATGGCTAGTCATATCAGAAAGACACATTAATTGGTACATAGAGTGGTACACAGGAACAATGGCTAGTCATATCAGAAAGACACATTAATTGGTACATAGAGTGGTACACAGGAACAATGGCTAGTCATATCAGAAAGACACATTAATTGGTACATAGAGTGGTACACAGGAACAATGGCTAGTCATATCAGAAAGACACATTAATTGGTACATAGAGTGGTACACAGGAACAATGGCTAGTCATATCAGAAAGACACATTAATTGGTACATAGAGTGGTACACAGGAACAATGGCTAGTCTATCAGAAAGACACATTAATTGGTACATAGAGTGGTACCAGGAACAATGGCTAGTCATATCAGAAAGACACATTAATTGGTACATAGAGTGGTACACAGGAACAATGGCTAGTCATATCAGAAAGACACATTAATTGGTACATAGAGTGGTACACAGGAACAATGGCTAGTCATATAAGAAAGACACATTAATTGGTACATAGAGTGGTACACAGGAACAATGGCTAGTCATATAAGAAAGACACATTAATTGGTACATAGAGTGGTACACAGGAACAATGGCTAGTCATATCAGAAAGACACATTAATGGTACATAGAGTGGTACACAGGAAAAATGGCTAGTCATATCAGAAAGACACATTAATTGGTACATAGAGTGGTACACAGGAAAAATGGCTAGTCATATCAGAAAGACACATTTAAATTTGGGACATAGAGTGGTACACAGGAACAATGGCTAGTCATATCAGAAAGACACATTAATTGGTACATAGAGTGGTACACAGGAACAATGGCTAGTCATATCAGAAAAACACATTAATTGGTACATAGAGTGGTACACAGGAACAATGGCTAGTCATATCAGAAAGAAATTAATTGGTACATAGAGTGGTACACAGGAACAATGGCTAGTCATATAGAAAGACACATTAATTGGACATAGAGTGGTACACAGGAACAATGGCTAGTCATATCAGAAAGACACATTAATTGGTACATAGAGTGGTACAAGGGAAAAATGGCTAGTCATATCAGAAAGACACATTAATTTGGGACATAGAGTGGTACACAGGAACAAGGTAGTCATATCAGAAAGACACATTAATTGGACATAGAGTGGTACACAGGAACAATGGCTAGTCATATCAGAAAGACACATTTAAATTTGGGACATAGAGTGGTACACAGGAACAATGGCTAGTCATATCGAAAGACACATTAATTGGTACATAGAGTGGTACACAGGAACAATGGAGTCATATCAGAAAAACACATTAATTTGGGACATAGAGTGGTACACAGGAACAATGGCTAGTCATATCAGAAAGACACATTAATTGGTACATAGAGTGGTACACAGGAACAATGGCTAGTCATATAGAAAGACACATTAATTGGTACATAGAGTGGTACACAGGAACAATGGTATCATATCAGAAAGACACATTAATTGGGACATAGAGTGGTACCAGGAACAATGGCTAGTCATATCAGAAAGACACATTAAATTTGGGACATAGAGTGGTACACAGGAACAATGGCTAGTCATATCAGAAAGACACATTAATTTGGGACATAGAGTGGTACACAGGAACAAGGCTAGTATATCAGAAAGAACATTAATTGGTACATAGAGTGGTACACAGGAACAAGGCTAGTCATATCGGAAAAAGGA
>JACEFZ010021826.1:0-7500 GCA_014155875.1 Cepaea nemoralis
TTTCGTTTATATTTATTCCATCATACCTATTGTTCATCATGTCTTCTTTAAACGATTTCATTGAAATGGGTTTAAAATTGAATATGTCTGGTGAGGAATTGAGAGCCTGTAGTGAGAATAAGTATGCAGAATATCTTCTGGTACAGGAAGAAGAGGGGGAACGTGAGGATAGAGCTGCCGAAGAGGCTTTCAAACAGTTTGAATTAGATTTGGCTGTAAAACTTAAGCAGACAGAATCAGATGCTGCTTTAAAACTTAAGCGGGCAGAATCAGATGCTGCTTTAAAACTTAAGCAAGCACAATCAGAAGCTGCTTTAAAGCTTCAGCAGGCACAATCAGAAGCTGCTCTAAACCTTCAACAAGCACAGTCAGAAGCTGCAGTGAGGCAAGCTGAGAAAAGTAAAGAGGCAGACTCAGAAGCTGCTTTAAAGCTTCAACAAGCACAATCAGAAGCTGCTCTAAAGCTTCAACTAGCACAATCAGAAGCTGCTCTAAAACAGTCAGAAGCGGCAGTGAGGCAAGCTGAGATCTTGGCCTAAAGTAAGAGAGAAGAGCAAGAAAGACAACTGAAAATTGAACAGCTGAAAGCTGAATCTTCTAAAGATAAAATTAATAGTGAAACAGACAAAGATCAACCTCATAAAAAGTACCAAGATCTGATCAGAAGTTACAACACAGGTGATTGCATAGCAGCATTCACTCAAAATTTTGAATTTGTTATGGATCATTACAAAATCCCAACACCTGAATGGGGGATAGTATATGTAAGAAGTCTTTATGGGGAACCTCTTTAAGTCATAGAGTCGATCCCAAATGACCTGAAAGAAAATTATCTTTAAATTAAAGCAAAAATTATGTCACATTTTTTGCTAGATGAATCAGGTTATAGAGAACAGTTTAGGAAGTTGTCTCCTAAGCCAAGACACACGTTCTCTGATTACATCTCAGAAATTCAAAATATCTTTTCTAAATGGCTGTCAGCAGCCAAAGTAAATGGAATTTATGACAAATTAGTTGATCTTATGATGAGAGATACGATTATCGCATCTCTCCCACCCCCCTTTTCGAAATTTTTGTTGGAATGTCAGTGTGAAAGTGTTCAACAGATTGAAAGTCGTGGCTCTGGTTATTTTGCAGCCAATAAGCATTGTTTCTCTAGTAGTCTGACCAGCACAGATTTTGTAGCATCAGCTACATATGGTAAATCAAAGACAGTGCCCCACAATAAACAGAGACCATACAAGCAAAATACTGAGAAATACTATCAGTGTAAATATTGCCAGTTTTCACACAAGGGAAATGATATGTGTGACAAACACCCTGGGTACCTCACTTACTTGCAGAATTACTTAAGCAAGCAAGATAGGGTGAGAAAGAGCTAAAAACGCCTCACAAAATGCTTCCTTTGTAAAGCTTATGGCCATTGGCGCCACTCTTGTAAAGGCAAGCAAATGATTACAAAGACTAATTCAGCCATGAGTGATAGCTCTTCCTCAGACGAAGAAATTACGAAACATCATTTTGTAAATGCAGCACATGCCATTGAGGTGGTTCACCTTAATAGATGTACCATCTGTAATTCTTTTCATGAGGATGGCAGTTTAACATGCAGCCATTCCATACCAGATATCAATGAGGAGACCAATTTGAGAATTAACTCCCAAGGTAAATTGAATATCCACCATGGGTATATTAATGGTAAAGCTGCTACCGTCTTAAGAGACAGCGGATGTACCCTCATTGGTCTAAAGAGAGACTATATTTTACCATCACAATATGGTGGTAAATATGTTACAGCAGAACTTTCTCAGGTAACATCGAGAAATACCCGCTTGCATGGGCATACATAAGTACACGATTTCTTTCAGGAAAGGTTAAATGCGCATCATTAACCAATCCTTGTTTGCGATGTTATCATTGGTAACCTTCCTGAGGTAAATGATATGCCATGTGACAGTATTACATCTACTGTCACTTGTATAATACCATTTCACCCTCATCACAAATCACCATTCATGATGTATTACCACCTGTAAATGAATGTATGTATGTCAATTCGGCAACGCAAGCACATGAATGTAATTGTGTGAATGTAACATCAACTTGTGATGAGAATGATAACTGCGATATTACAAATGCAGTAAGTAGATCTACTGCCCAAATGCAAGATCGAATCGATCAAACAGAGGCTTTACAACAAATAAGTCCACTTGTGACATCTCCTGAAACAACCATGGAGAAGGTTATAACAGCCCAGAAAGCCGATCGATCTTTGCAAAAGTATTTTAAACTTGTAGGCCAAAAGCCAAGAGTAGCAAAGAATGCTCAATGGTATTTTGCTCTGAAAAACGGAATTCTGACACGGTTCTATACCAAAGGTTCTAGCACTACAGAACAAACGGTGCTACCTGCAGAAAACCGCAATCAAGCATTAAAGCTAGCACATGACATACCCTTCGCAGGACATATAGCTGATGCTAAAACAAGAGCAAGATTACTTACTCAATTCTATTGGCCTAAGTTTCGCAGTGATACCAAACGGTATTGCATAAGTTGTGACATCTGCCATAAGCTTGCGAAACAGAAGAAACACTCGCAAGCGGAACTGCAATTAACAGATTCAACAAGCAGACCTTTCAAAAATATCTCGGTCGACAGAATTGATCCTCTTGACCACATAACATCGAGAGGTACTAAATTTCGCCAGAAGCGAGTCCTTCTAAAACTATAACTTCCAAAGACATCAGGGAAGTATGTTCCCATATTAGAACTAAGTTAGGGAACCATAATACCAATGTCACTCACTCCTCATTAGTAATGTACCACTCCATGTTGACTGAAAGTACAACTTTGTCGATACCCATTTCACCATATGAACATGTAACATCATTGCGTGATAGAATTATGAAATCATGTATATTAGCCAAAGAAGCTCTCCAAAAATCAGGAGCTATTTACCGACAATATGCTAACAGAGGAAATAGAACTATTACACTGACGCCAGGACAGGACGTTCTTCTTCTTTTGCCAAGTGATAGACATCTCCTAACTGACTCATGGCAAGGACCGTTCAAAGTACTACGACAAATTTCGACGGTTGACTACGAAATTGCAGTTAGGGACAAACATAAAATTTTCCATATTAACATGCTCAAACCATATCACCACAGGCAAGACGAACAAGTAGAGACTGCAGCAAGCACCTCCATAGTGGACCAGACGGACGACAACGACACTGACGAGATACCGACACCAGTTCTCGACACAACGACCAACTTACAGGACATTAAGGTAAATCCTAAACTGACGCAAACACAGACATTGATAACATCATTTGGTACATGGACGACATTTGCATACACACAAAGGACATGATAGAGCACATAACAGCACTACAGTAGACATTTGACAGGATTAGACATCATGGACTGACTGTAAAACCTTCCAAAGTTGATATAGCCTTTCAGGGAATTTCATTTTTTGGCTATAAGATCTCAAATGGCTTTATATCAACTGACGATAACATCATGTCCAGAATTTCGAAATTGTCGCTTCCAACAACTAAGAAACAGTTGCGAAGTGTGTTAGGTCTTTTAAACTATTATAGACAGTTTATTCCTCATTTTGCTGAATTGACCAAATGTTTCACTGATCTACTAACAAATAAACACCCCAATGTGATTGTAAACAGTGAATGTTTAAGGCCAGCATTTAATAAGATTCTGTCATATCTTTCTAATTCACGTATTCTGAAATTGCCAAATTTGAATATTACTTTTAGACTAAGATGTGATGCGAGCTCCGTAGCCATTGGAGGTGTGCTTGTCCAAGAACACGACCAAATCTTGTACCCAGTATACTACGTCTCTCGAAAACTGAACACCAGCGAACGAAATTACAGTACACCGGAACTCGAGGCTCTTGCCATGGTATTTTCGGTACGTAAATTTTCTAGATGTTTGTTAGGCAAACATTTCATTATTGAGACAGATAATAGCCCGCTGACAATTGTTACCAGAGGAACGCCTAGTAACAGCAAGGTGGCAAGATGGTCCCTTCTTCTGCAGGACGATAGCTATGAGATTAACCATATAAAGGGTTCACAAAACTGTCTTGCAGATCTCTTGTCGAGATGTCCATACGATGAACCTAATACCCAGTCAACACCAGAGCACAGTGCAGAGGGTGTATAAAACTGCAACGTAGATAGTGCTCAGTACCACAGCCAATTGTGACAATGTGTCAGTAACGCTGTGTACACCATTGTGATGGGGAAGATTGCATCCCCCAATGTAGATAACTTATGTGCATATTGCGATTCTTATTATTATCATGCGAATGAATGCGTGTATAGTTGTGAGATATGGGAAAGAATGGAATCAGTATTATGTAAACTAATGTGTTGGATAACTGTGAGATATGAGAAAGAATGTAATTATTATTGTAAATATATAAATATTGTAAAAACCGGACACTACAGAGAAGTGTCACTGGACAACACTACAGGATGCAGGAACTTACCAAGCCACTACAACGTGAGGTAATCCTGAAGGTATCCGCCACTATAATAAAGTTTGTAGTCGATGGAAATAAACAGTCACTAGAGAATTAACAGTTGTACAAACATTATTCTTAAGGCAACACTAGGTAACTATTGACATCTAATTTAGAGAAATCTAGGTCAGATGTCATAAAGCAAGTGAGCTTCTGTATATATAATTGTCATTTATGCTGAAACATCCAAATATACTTATGTCCGTACGACAGATAAAATTAGCACATTTAAAACAACCCTATGTTGCCAATGTTAAACTTGGACATCATCTGAACCACACGCAATATCTTTATCTGCCAGATGAGGGGCTAGAGGGGAGCTGCCAACTTAACTTTCTGATACCCAGAAAGAAATGGTGTTATCGGACAGACAGTGAGATCAACACCTTCAGCCACATATATCAAAAGCAGAAGTTCAAATGGTTCGCCATCCCGTTAGAATGCATTACCACCTGTTACTAGCACTGGCCATCCCGTTAGAATACAATACCACCTGTTACTAGCACTGGCCATCCCGTTAGAATACAATACCACCTGTTACTAGCACTGGCCATCCCGTTAGAATACAATACCACCTGTTACTAGCACTGGCCATCCCGTTAGAATACAATACCACCTGTTACTAGCACTGACCATCCCGTTAGAATACAATACCACCTGTTACTAGCACTGGCTATACGCCAAAGAAGACACTATTTCTCCCCATGACCCATGACGGCAAACGTTGCAGATGATGATGATCAAGTATCGGGTCCTTTACTGAACGTAGCGTCTCATCATGGCCCCCTCCGAATGGATTGTCGATCCTTCGCCAGTTTACCCGCCTCACGTATTTAACCAGTATATGTTTTTGAATATTGAAGACATAAACAGTAGATTGCACAGTTTATTGTCTGACATATTTCTCTGCATCTCTTCAAGTGTCAGAAGTCAGACAACAAGCAAATCAACGAATCATTCAAGCTGAAATATTTGCCATGCCGCTAAGCGTGAGCGGTCATATTTCGCCATCTGAAACGATCACCAAGCTGAAATATTTACCATGCCGCCATGTGCCATACCGATAAGCTGGTAGGTAATGTTTTGCCATTTCCCGTGATCACCAGCCGTGGATCAGCAATGTGTTCTTGTCCCGATTATGTCATATGATCAAGCCTTCCAAATATTTATCTCCTTCCCTTCCCCTTGTTCCTTTCCCCTCACTCTTTCCAAATGTTACTAAACTTTCTATTAGTTATTTTTGTTTAATTTTCCTTCTCTTAACGTGTCCAAATAATCTTGACTGTCTACATCTAATTTCTCTAATCAGTCACAGTTTTTATTTCTTCCATGCAGGACTTTCTCATTGGTTTGTCTGTCTGTCCATGGTACTCTTTGCATTGTCCTCAGAAACTACATCTCCACTTCCCCCAGTTGTTTGCCAGTTCTTCTGCTTACTGTACAAGATTCACATCCACATAATTGTATATGATCTATGTAGCACTTCAACACTCTTATTCTCGTTGCAATCGACATCACTTTATTGGTAAATATGTTTTCCATCCAGCGACTGGCATCTTTGCCATATCGATGCTTGATCTAATGTCTTCAATGCTCCTCCCATCAGATGTTATAACAGTTCAGAGATAGTTGTACCGCTCCACTCTGTGAATTGGCAAAAAATGATTTTCTAGGCATTTTTTATTTAAAAATTTAGCATTGAAGATTTAAATGCAGTTTCTTTTACAGGATTATATCCTCGTACAAAAGCTAAACGTGATTTCTTTAAATGTGTCTCTAGCAGTGTTTATTGGGAACAATATTTCTTTTTTCTAATAATTTTCTACCTATCTGACTGCTCATACGAACTTTAATTATCATAATCAAAACAAAATATTATGCACATGATAAGAAATCATAAAATGGTCCTTTGCTTGTTTATTTCCTTATTTTTGTTTTCATTTAGGGCATGCCCAGTTTATGATAACATCAGGCTAGCACAATTGTTGAGTGTTGACCGAATTTATAAATAATTTTGTTCAAACAACTTCCGGAGATACCCCATGAACAAACGGAACACAACAAATAAATTAAGACATGGGACATAACACTTTATAATCTTGAAGGACGTTATTCAATCTAAAAATATGTCTAATCTTTACAGTGTTGTCATTATCTTTCTTAATTTTTCATTAATTATATTTTTAAGTCAACATTTTCTGTCACACATCAATTTTTTTCTCCAGTTATATATGTTAAAGAAAACTAATCAGCGTATTAGCGCGCGTAACTTTGTTATTTATTTGTTTGTAAAATATAGTTTTATAATCTGCTTTCCTGGCTTTCCTAGAATAATATATAAAAACTTAATATCCCGCCAAATATGCCAGCAGTCCTTACAATTGTTGTTAAATTTTTAGCAGGCATTTTAAAGGTCATTCAATGATCACCAAACTGAAAATTGCAACTTATCTTTACTGTCATCGTTTTGCGAGAATAGATGCTCCGGCAATATTCTTTCCGACATACCGCTAATGACAATCACTGAGGTATTCACTTACCTCAGTAACCTAAAAAACACAACCTCATCTGGGTTAGATGGAATCAGCAACCGGATTCTCCGTTGTGCTGCGTCAGTGATCTGTATATCACTAACCTATGTATACAATAAGTGTCTCACCAAAGGCCACTTTCCATCAGCTCTCAAAATCGCGAAGTTGTACCCTCTTCTTAAATCTGGTTCATTGGACAATGATCTCCCGAACAATTACAGACCCATTTCCTTACTATCATCACTATCTAAGCCACTAGAAAAACACATCCATAAAGTAACATTACAGTATATAGTTCGCAACAAGCTTATTGTTGACAACCAATCAGGATTTCGACCAAAATATTCTTGCCATACGGCCCTAACAAACATGATAGAAAATTGGCACCAGAATATAAACAAAAACAATCTATGTG
>JACEFZ010021826.1:12500-61768 GCA_014155875.1 Cepaea nemoralis
GGGGATGTGTGTGTATATGGGTAGGGGTGTGTGGTTAAGGGATGTGTGGCTGGGGGAGGGATGGATGGAGGATGTGTGGCTGGGTAGAGGATGTGTGCGTGGGTGATTGTATATGAGTAAGGGTGTGTGGTTAAGGGATGTTTGGTTGGGGGATGGGTGGGTAGAGGATGTGTGGGTGGGTAGAGGATATGTGGGCGGGTGAGTGTGTGCAGGTTAGGAGATGGCGGTGGATGTTTGTAGGTGTGGGATCGGGATCTGTGAGTGGGCTGGGGGAGATGGGAGATTATGTGGGTGAGTGCGGAATTTGTGTGTTGGTAGGTGCGGAATATGTGACTTGACGGGGAGATGTTTGTGTGGCTGAGGAATGTGTGTTTGGCTGGGTGGTTGGAGGTGTGTGGGTGGAGGAGGATATTGGGTGAGTGATTGTTGGTGGGAAATGGGACGGGTAGAGGATATGTGAGTGGGTGGGGAGATGTGTGTAGGTGGGGGATGTGTGGGTTATTGAATGTATGTGTGCTTGGGGTGTGGGTGGATGATATGTGTGGTGGGTGAGAATTGTGTGTGGGTGGGGAGATGTGTAGGTGTAGGGATGTGATGGATGGGTGGGGGAATGTATTGTATGTGTGTGTGGTTGGGTGGGGGAGTTGGAGTGAATGGGGGATGTGTGGGTGGGTGGTGGATGTGTCTCATAACATAGTAATATGCATTGTTTATGTTTACAAAATTCATGTGACAATGTTTTTTCCTATGCACTGTTGACGAAAGAAAGATGAGTGATTGGAAGGGCCGAATGTAAGACGGGCCTGCGTGCCCAATTTGTTACCCTTTGACAATAAAGTTTGTTCGTTCGTTCGTTCGTTCGTTCGTTCTCATCCTTTTGGTTAAAATGACACACAGTTACGTGGAGACCTAATGCGGTAACTTTCTCGCGAGCCCTTATTTTTACTAAAACCATTATCAAATTATCGACCCTTTGGCTAAGATCAAAGTGTAGTCATCTGCACTTGATCTGACCAGAGTCACCAGCAGGGGTGGTCATTCGAATGACACACAAGAAAATGTTACCTCATGGGGTGGCTTTGACCACTGGGGAACCGCTCGCTCTTATAAATACACACAAAATAAGTTCACTACTAGAACATCCACCGCTAAGGGAGCTCACAGAAAGGGAACACTGCAGAAAATGGAGAACACTGCAGTATGTCGTCACAGTGGGAAAGTTAGAGCGGAGGAGAGGCAGGGGAGACCAAGATAGAAAATGCAGTGCAGTTTGAGATCACCACCTCGAGAAACATCCACATCAGAAATGAGTGGCAGCACACGAGACCGAAGTCTATGCACAGACATGATTACCTTCAGCCACACGGCGAGGACTATAAGAAGAAGTGAGTTGTTTTTTTTAATAACGAGCCCAATTAATCTTGACTGTCTAAGTTTAATTTCGCACATCAGTTTATGGTTTTAATTTCTTACTTGCAGGACTTGCTGGTGTTTTTCCCCTGTTTCTCCGCGGCATTCTTTGCATTTTCCTCAGAAGCTACATCTCCCCTGCCATCAGATGTTTGCCATGTTTTCTGCTGACTGTACACAATGCACACCCATATAATTGTACACGATCTATGTAGCAGTTCAACAATAATTTTCTCTTTGCATTTGTCATCTTTTTATTGGTCAGTGTGTTTCCCATCATGCAAAATATAAAAGACTGCTACTACTAACACTAATTATTGTTATCAAAACCAAATACAATGCACATGATGAGAAATCATAACATGGTACTTCGCTTGTTTATCTTCTTATTTTTTATTAATAGCATGTCCAAATTATCATAACAACAGGTTAGCATAATTGTTGAGTGGTGACTGAATTTACAAACAATTATGTTCAAATAATTTCGGGGAGGCCATATAAACAACAACAAAGAAAATTAACTTCAGACATGGGACATAACTACCTAAGATATTAAGGGACACTACCCAATCTAAAAATATTTCTAACATTTACAGTTATTTGAATTATTTTCTTAACTTCTCGTTAATTTCATTTGTAAATCAACCTTTATTGCTATTCTGTAATATTTTTATTTATGTATATTAAAGAGTTATGAATAGAGTTTTAACGCAGCTGATATATTACTAATGGATATTGTTTTTTGCACAACACATTTTACAATATACTTCGATTGCTTTTCATAAATAATACTTATAAATGAGAATTGTTTGGCTAGTGCAGTATGTTTTTATTTTTGTCTGGCCTTTGAAAGGTCAAATCTCCCACCCCCTTGACGAGTACTTCGCGTCCATTACGTTCCTCACATTTCCCGGGGGAGAGTCTTCCCGTTTGTCCTTATCCAGTCGTGCGCTCACATCCTGATGTTCTGCTTAAAGATGCTTTAACCGCTGGTGGCGATTATTCCACAAACAGTTGCTGGACGTGTCATGAGAGAAAGAACCACTGCAGTATGTCGTCACAGCAGTGAAGTTGCAGCGGAGGAGAGGCAGGGAGACACGAATGAATTAACTTTATTTTAAAACGGTTAATAATTGGGCGCGCAAGATCGTCTAACATTATATAAAAAGAGATACCCTGAGTGGTTTGGCATCATGGCATGGAGGAATATCAACATCAGAAACCAGTGGCAGCACACGAGACACAAAGCTCTGCACAGACATGATCACCTTCACAACAAATATGGGATATTGAATCGAAAATCCTTACCATAATACATAGTGATCACTATTAGATTGTATTTTGTTTGATAATTTAAATGTAGTTGATAGGAGAATGTGTTTCATATTGTTGAATGTTGGTTTGTCTACACTCTCATACTAATGTCTGCTTCTCACTTGCCATCGTATGTTGTTAATTGATATAGTTAAATACACTATTGACCTACACGAGTGGCTTTCCATTCACATTAATTGTATAAGTGGCTTGGTGCAATCATCATTGGCACCTTACCGTCTTGACAGACGATAGTTTGTGCTTCAAAAAGGCATGAAAAACTAATACCCATGGCGGTAGCGAATGTGACTGATAAGGCCAAATTACGCTGTAATTGTTCATCCACAGTGGTTGCATGTGAACACATGGTCATTTCCACCATCATACACCATCTCACGTCTCACACGCTCGGTGTGTGACTTATCTGCAATAATTTTCTCCATTGTCTTTATTCCATTTCTGATATTTGCCCTCTATGAAACACGTTCAGCGGCGACTTGCTCCCAATGTGCATTACCAATGCCTCTATCAATCATGTCCCGCTTACACACATCTTTGTATCGTAGTAGAGGCCGACTCAGAGATCTCTTACCCATCTGTATTCCACCAAATAAAGATGTCCTTTGGTATTCTACCATCATCCATCCTCCTAAGATGTCCTTTCCATCTAAGTCTACGAAGACTGGGCATGGAGTAAACCATCACACATCCTGATCTTTCCAATACTTCAGTATTTGTAATTTTGTCTTGTCACTTAATACCAAATATTCTTCGCAGACACCGCATATGAAAGCTTTTTTAAACGTTTCTCTTGATTTGAGTAAGTTGTCCAGGCTTCACTGCCTTAAAGAAGAGTCCCTCTCCATAGCACAAAGCATGGGCTAAAATATAGAGATCATGTGTTGCCCATGCAGCATGATTCCTCTCTCGGCCTGCCTAGTTCACTCCAGAAGAAAGGTAACACCTCTATATCTGGAACAAGACAAGCTGCAGAAGCTGCCGGATCAGCAAAGCAATGCTCTAACTGTCCGCCCGTCGGAGCTTCGATCCTAGACCAGCTGCCAACCAAGGAATGTTATTTCCTCGCACGAGGATAAGGCTTGCACCCTCCCACTTGCGCTCTTCTGCTCGAAGTCGTTGGCAGAATGTGGGGTGTCGGATTTGATAAGCGCCGCCCAACATTCGGCGCTAACAGAAAGCAGGTAGCACCGTCTACTTTCATACGGTAGCTCAGTCATATCTGACTAAGACCTGACACTTGGTGCAATATTAGTAGAGTTGTGGTGCTTCTTTTCTCCTGCAATCACATTCCTTCTTCTTCTTCTTCTTCGTTCATCCGGAGTTTTTTTTCCGGACGTGATTGCGTTGTGCCTGTCCACAGCAGAGCTGCGTTCTTGCGCCGTTAGGCCGACACATCCGACTTCTGCGGGCATTTGTTGACCGGGTTAACCTTCCCGGGACATTCCTTCTATTCGACAATATTTCCAAATTTTGAAATCTTCAGTTTTATCCTAGGATTGTTAATTCGTTGTCCACATTTCTTATCATAACATACACGTTAGTCATGGTACCAGTTTCACGACAAAGGGTCAACCAAAACTGCTCCTTTTTCAGTGTCTGTGAACATCACAAAATATACTCCACACAGTGAGATCTGGAAAAGAGAGCAGTTCCGTCAAACCAAAAGCACGCACACGCATTCATGCATACGGCTAATGCGAGACTGCCAACACAACAGTCCGCCACTATAATTAACGTTTATTGTCGATGGAACAAAGTCACTAGAGAACTAACAGTTGTACAAACATTATTCTTAAGACAAAACCAGTTAACTATTGACATTTGATTTCGAGAAATCTAAGTCAGATGTCAAAAAGCAAGAGAGCTTACATTTAACTGTCACGCATACTTCTTCTTCTGCGTTCATCCGGAGTGTTTATTTCAGACGTAATTGTGTTGTGCCAAGTTTATTTGCCGCCTTAGGACGGCACATCCGACTTCTGCGGGCGTCTGTAGACCGGGTTAGCCTTTCCGGGGGTTTCGAGGGACATTCAACTCTTACTGTTGTGGTGTCGTTCACATCTAAGCTGGTCAAGCTAGAACGGCCAAAGATAACACTGTCAACCTTCAAGGGAAGGCAGGGGCAGACCATGGACATTCCCCGGCATCAAATGAGACTTCCATAACTGCAGAGCCGACACATAGCTCTCACACAAGGGGTCGTCACTTCCTGCGTATGGCTGCTTCAATTCTTAACTTCCGTATACTGAACATTTTGTTCGCTACTGGTCGCTCCACACTCAAACCACGAACGGTCAGTCTGCAGACGACATCCACCCAGCAAGCCTTCGCTTTGGACTTCCAAGTAATAGATTCGCTAGCCAAGTATTCCATTTCATGTTAATGAGACGTTTTTCCACCTTTGGTTACGCCACTCAATGAGTTTTTGATACAGACTTACATCCGTAACCATTGCGACACATACTGAAACATTCAAATATACTTATGTCCACACAACGACAGATAATGATTAGCATATTTACACCAACTCTATGCTGCCAATGTCAAACTTGGACATCACCTAAACCACACGCAAAATCAATATCTACGAGATGAGGGGCTAGAGAGGAGCTGCTAACTTAACTTTCTGATACCGAGATAGAAGTGGTGTTATCGGACAGACAGTTAGATCAACACCTTGACACACATATATCGAAAAGCAGAAGATCAAATGGTTCGGCTATCTCGTTAGAATGCAATACAACTAGTTACTAGCACTGGCGATACGCCAAAGAAGACACTATTTCTCCCCACGACGCTTAACGGCAAAAGTTGCAGATGATGATGATCAAGTATCAGGACCTTTACTGTCTCATCATGGTCCCATTCGAGTGGATTGTCGATCCTTCGCTAGTTTACCAACCTTACGTATTTTGCCAGTATATGTTTTTGAATGCTGAAGATCAAACAGTAGACGACACAGTTTATTGTCTGGCATATTTCACTGCATCTCCTCAAGTGTCAGAAGTCGCATAACAAGTAAATCGACTAATCGTCAGAGATGAAATATACAACACACATATTCCCACAATATTTTAAAGTGTCTACCATATTGGTAATTTTCAGTGGAATATCAAGACGTTTTGTTTACACAGCAATAGTTTGAGCATACGAATCGCATCTGCTTCAGCACATGTTTTTATTTTTTATGAAATCTTAGAATCCCTAACACAAAAACGAAGAAAATGCAGTGAAAGACATGCAATGATCCCTGATCATGACTTTGAAAAGGAAAGAAAACAGCAGCCAGACTATTGCCCAGATAAGCAAAGAAATGAAAGGCTCCGTATCGAAGCTATGAAGCTAAGCCTTACCACTTTCTATGTTAGTTGATTTGTTAGTCATTGTCATATATTCTGAAGGGAGTGGGAAATCACATTGGTGCATGCCCCATTTCTAACAAAAGAAGTTGGGCCCCATCCTCTTCTATCTTCAATAACCCCAGAATATGAACCTTGAGTTATCTGCAGGCCTCGTTCTATTAAGTAGTCTAGGAGATATGGATATGGCCCTTGTGAGAATGGTAATTACTAACTGGGAATCTGCCCCTTCTCCAAGGATTCTTTTATCTCTGAGCCCCCCCCCCCCCCCTCTTTTTGTTGATCAAATCTGAGGAAAGTCTGGAGAATTTTCTCAGCCTGAGTTATGTTAAGAAAGCATGGATATTGAGCAGTTGATAGACCTTGAGTCTCTCCCAATTAAATTCCTTCATGAGTTAATTTGGTTTTAAACAATTAAACACATAACAAGTCACAATAGATCTTGACAACATGATGTACAAAGAAGATGGTGAATTTCAGATAGGTTGAACTAATAATCAACATAAGATCAATTCCAAGTAATTATTTATTGAAGGGCCTGTGTCTTCCGGCCTGTCATGTACATTTCTATTGTGGTGTACACAAGATAAATTAGAAACATGCATATAGGACCAATATTACAAACCATCAATAAATAAGCATCAATATATGAGATGTCAACAAGTGTGAAAACATGGTAAACATTTTGATGTTGTACATGTTAAGTGTGAAGATGATGAATCAACAATTAAACATCAGTTTCCTAAAATTTGGGTGTGGTGTGTACCAATGAAAAATGTAACCTGGTGACTGGAAGATTTGGTAAGCCAGGGTCCATTGACTGATGGATCCACTTCAGGTATGCCGGTATAGCTCCTCTGAAGGCCTCCCCATACTCTGCTCATGGCCAAGTCATCTTCCATCTCACTTGTGGTTCATCTCTTTCTCTCGGCTTCCCTCTTTCAGGTCTGATTTATGTGGTTAATTTGCTGATGTGTTGGGTGGTTGTTGGTAGCCACCAAGATCACTGTTTAAAATTCACATAAATATATACAATCTTCCCAATACAATATTCTATAAGTAGGTCAGAAGAACCCTAAATTCCTGAAGTAGGAATTAGTTCCCTTCCCCTCCTTTTTTCTCTAATCTAGTGTTGGGTTAATTTGGGGTGGTCAGAGTTTATCACACTGTTTACGCCTTGTATCAACTGGTTCCTGCTGTATGTAAGTTCTCATTGGACCTGGGGTCAGTGAGACGTGTACAGTAAGACAGTGACAAGAGTGAGAATGTGTCAAGATGCATGTACATAAATGACATACATTTATAAGATTTCTTCCACTCAATTGTGTTTATAGTGTGTATAAATAATTCTCTGTGTTTTCCCAATTAACCAACTTCGTCTTCTTCTTCTTCTTCTTCTTCTTCTCTTCTTCTTCTTCTTCTTCTTCTTCTTCTTCTTCTTCTTCTTCTTCTTCTTCTTCTTCTTCTTCTTCTTCTTCTTCTTCTTCTTCTTCTTCTTCTGTGTCTAATAACTCTCTCCCATTATTTGTTGTTGTTGTGGTGTTGAGTGTTGGGTTGTGTGGTGTTGAGTGGTGTTGAGTGGTGTGGTGTTGTGTTTTAAGTTATGTTGAGTAATGAGTTAAGTTCACTTCGTGTGATGGAGTTCCGCGAAGCACAACTTTTCTGATGTAATGCAGTTCATAAGTGCTCTTATCTAATTAAAATTTGACATAAATATAAATATTTATCCTTCAAACCCTATCCATTCAATAGATGAAGCAGAAAGAAAAGATTGGATATCTCTCTCAGCCTTCTAGATTGTAAATAGACATAGATAAGTCTGTTTTAAAACAAGGCACTTATTCTAGTACCCGAACTGTCATTTTAGCTGTAGATAGTGATAGCATTTTTAGCAGTGTTTCTGGTGAAATGCACAAGATTGCTTTAGAATCATCACTTCGTACAGTTGTTCAGAATAGAATGGAGTATTATTATGCACTTCCTAAAGTTAATAATTATCTTTAAGAATATCAGAGATTGCAGTTTCATCGAAGAGAGTATTAGAGTGTCAGTGTGCCCGGGAACGGCTCTGCGTCGTCAGAATCTACAGTCGAGCATATTTACATTTCAGATGTTTTAATTAATAATAATACATTTCAATTGACATTACAAACACTGGATACCATTAGTTGAGACTTGATACATCTGGTTATTTCAATCTAAGGACTAACAAGCTCACCTGGGATCCAGACATTCTGCCGTCCTTATTTGGAAAACGGTCACACTTTCTTTCATCAGGCATGTTTAAGGGAGAAGTGCGCTATTAACATATGCCAAACAGGCGTTGGCGCGAAAGTGTTGTCACATGTCTGTTTCGTCCAATGGTCTCCTGAGCCTTGTCTGATGAAATCTTTCTAAGAATCCACGTCATCTGTCACTTGTGCAGTTCCAGTTTTGATAGTGCGTTAAATTTTTAAGTTCTAGTTCCAGTTTGTGGTTGTGTAGTCAATTGTTTCATATTGTCTCCTCTTCTTGGCTTGCGGTCTTGTTAACTGAATAATGGTGGTTAGCAATTATGCTACAGTCATCATCATGTGCTATGTCGATAAGCATGGGTGGTCATGTTTCAACACCTCACACTATTACCTGAAGTGAATCAGTTATGTGTTCTTGCCTCAATTATGTTATGTTATGTGTTAAGTTCCAGTTTTGATAGTGCGTTAAATTTTTAAGTTCTAGTTCCAGTTTGTGGTTGTGTAGTCAATTGTTTCATATTGTCTCCTCTTCTTGGCTTGCGGTCTTGTTAACTGAATAATGGTGGTTAGCAATTATGCTACAGTCATCATCATGTGCCATGTCGATAAGCATGGGTGGTCATGTTTCAACACCTCATACTATTACCGGTCGTGAATCAGTTATGTGTTCTTGCCTCAATTATGCTATGTGATCATGTAATATATTTTTTGCAAGCCGTAACGTTGCTGTGAATATTTCCCGTACAACAATTCAAGATTGACACCGTAACAGAACTGTGTTTGGTCCCTACTTCTACAATCCAGAATTTGCGCATACTCAGTTCGAAGATTTCAACCAAAAACCTGGACAGGGAAAAACTAACTTAAAAAGACGAACGACTGGAACATGTTCTCATTCTGCGATCACCAGCTCGCCGTCATCAGAAGAAGGTCGACTGTGCCTGCGGAACATGATAGCTTCTCAACTCGCTACGAACACAGAATAGAACATCTAGACGAGAGAGAATAGAAAGACCAGAAAACCAGCAGCAAGTGTATTTGGGAATACAACCAAATCTAGGACCTGACATCTTGTTGTTGACATGTGGTGATTGGAGCCATTCTAAAAGTATACGGTAAAACATCATAATTTATTTTATTTAATTAGTCTGTGAGCCCTTTTCAAAGAAGAAATCGGTGAGTAAATGTGTAATAATCCATGATGTTAGTTCTTACGAAATTAGTTTAATAGAAAATAAATAATATGTACAGTTATCATAGTCTATGGATAAACTGTACAATAGGAAAACACACAGTGAGTTTATATTTCTCCCAGTAGTACAATTTAGTGAATGTGTTAGCATTAAACCTGAGTTGTACATTTTATTTCTTAAGTAGTTAAACCCAATCAGCAGTGGTTGATAAGTATGTGAGTAACTTAAGATTTAGACTAAGAATACTTAGTCACTAAATAAGAAACTATGTTACATTGTGCCAACATTGGTAAGACAAATTAGTGTAATGTGTAATGGTCAAGCAGATTTTTTTTGTACATTTTATTTCTTAAGTAGTTAAACTCAATCAGTAGTGGTTCAGAATTTGGTGAGTAACTTAAGATTTAGACTAAGAATAATTAGTCACTAAATAAGAAACTATGTTACATTGTGCCAACACTGGTCAGATAAATTAGTGTAATGTGTAATGGTCAAGCAGATTTTTTTTTAATATGAGCACATGAGAAGTCAAGTAGTCCTTTTTCCATGAGCACATGGGAGCCATGTATATGTCAAGTTTATGTTTATTAAATCATAAAAATCAGGTCATGTCAATTATTATGTATTTTTTACTTGTCATAAGTCAATTAGTTTAATCAGAACAACTCTAGATACAATTAAGTAAACTGAGAGAGGAGAGACAAGGAGCCACCAAAAGGATATTTTGGGTAATAAGGGAAAAACTTGTAAATGTTTTCCTAGAGGTATTCCTTGATTTTCTGAAACTCTATTTATGGACTCAAGCAACTGAGCCATTAAAGGTTAACATAATTAATCGGGCAGGATCACATTGGGAAAGTGGAATTTATCATCCTTTCTCTCTTTGGGGTTTGACCCATCAAACCTTACATCCGACAGATCGAGCCATCGATATATTTATCTATCTGCCTTCCCCTTGTTCAATTCTCTCAATATTACCAACTGATGCTACTTTTGTTAGTGTATTTATATTAATTACGTGCACAAGTAAACTTTACTGCGAACTTTGAATTTCTTTCATCAGTTTACTGTTATCAGAGTCCTAGTTTGAACATGTACAGACCAAGCTGAGTTAGATTAGGACAGACAGAGCTAAATACAGTCAGTCAATAGATAGTTGACGACGGCACAAGTATGCGAGAGATAAGATCGGTCACAACCTAACCCCGAGGTCAAAGACAGTTAGAATCCTACGCAGGATCAACACGACAAGTGCCGTATGAATAGAGAACACGTGACAGTCAAGACAGAATGTGTGCGACTATGGACGATGGCAGACGTGTTGTAGAATACGGAGAGAGATTGCAAAGCGAGATGAATGAATGCAATTGTTTTATGCTAGTTGAATAACCGCAATAGTTCGAGAGAGCTATGACCAGGCTTGGCCATGGGAATAGCATAAATTACAATGGGATGGGATGGGACAGAAAATATGTCCCATGGACAAAGCTGCCAGGCTTGAACATTGGAGTCTTATTCCCATGGGGAAAGGTCCCATGGGGAAAGGTTCCATGGAATTGGTTGGGATGAGACAGGCATAAATTACCATCGAATGGGATGAGGTGGGATGGGACAGAAAAATATGTCCCATGGACAAACCTGCCAGGCTTGGCCATGGGAGTGTTATTCCCATGGGGAAAAGTCCCATGGGATTGGATGGGATGAGACAGGCATAAATTACCATGGAATTGGATGGGCCAGAAAAATATGTCTCATGGACAAGCCTGGCTATGACTGTGTGAGACGGCGACAGGTTTAATGTAGATATACCGACAGGGCAAGACCTAGTATTGGCGGTCTGTAGAGCATGTTTAACGTAGATATACCGACAGGGCAAGACCTAGTATTGACGGTCTGTAGAGCATGTGTAAATGCAGTAGTAAATGTATATCTGTGACACGTATCATGTTTCGAGCACAATGTGATAGAGTTTCTGTGCTCATATTGAATGTTGAATAAATTTGTCCGAAAGGGAAGATCATTTCGCCCGCCTTCGTGTGGAGTGACTCTTATAAATAGAAATTACCTGCCAGAGATAGTCGGGAATGATTACTATAATCACTATAACTAGGTCTCTGACAACAGTGTTCATTTGTTGCCTGTAGGACTTGCTCATTGGTTTTTCTGTATTTCCATTTTATTCTTGGCATCCTCCTCAGAAATTGCGTCTCCACTGTCATAAGATATTTGCCAGCTTGTCTCCTTACTGTACACGATTCACAGTCATAAAATAGTACATGCTCTATGTAATATTTCAACACTCTTTTTCTTATTGCAATTGGCATCTTTTTAGTGGTCAGTATGTTGTCCGTCAGGTATCTTTGCCATAGCGATGTGTGATCTATAGTATGTCCACATTTGTTTGCCACAATATAAACATCCATATCTCAGTAACCAACTGAGGGAAAATTATGAGATTTAGTATATAACCTTATCATTATGTCCACCCCAAAAAAAAAAAATTGTTCTGGAGATTTTACAGCAGATTTGAAAGTGTGTTTATATGCGGTATATAATTTACGCGTCTGAGATGAAATTCATAATTTTAAATGTATTACAGCGTAGCCAGATAATCAGCGATCAATGTTGAAATATTGTACGTGTTTTGAAGGGATTGGCCTTATGCCAACTACCCGCGTTGTTCAAACAAGGACTGTTCAGAGGTGTCTCAAAATGTGGGTTATTTCATGAAACCTGATTAATATGATGTTTTTTTATTTTTTTTAAATCTTACCACTTATCGCTAACATTGAAATGTGTGAATATTTTTCAATGGGATTTAATGCGAAATTGTACACTTCAAGAATCGCTACGAAGTTGTACACATATTTTTGTCAAGAAGCTGATCGCAGGAAACTGTTTTATACTATTACAAATTCCGCAAAAAGAACAGTGCATGCATTGGGTTTGAGTCGATGGGTGCAAGAATCTGAAATTAAACCACCACGCAATAACAAAACGGTAGGTAGAAAGATTATTGTAGACAGCTTTGACAAAGATGTCATAAGGCGAGCTATTATAAAAATGCTTTTAAAAGTCGACTATGTCGACTTCATTGCACCAGGTTCTATCCCATATGGCTCGGTCTCTTTCCGCAGTGCGGAAAGCATCGCACAAAGCACGAACTCCGCAGCTCTAGCGACGACCCACAGAAGTCTCCGAAAAATTTAACTCGTGAACCGAAGGATGCGGCCCAGAATCGAACCCACGATCTTTGGAGCCCGAGTCAAAAGGCTTGATCACTTCGCCACGGAGACTCCTAAAATTATGAAAATTTAGGATTTTATATCCAGGATTATCCAGCATTATAAAAATGATGGATGTCAAAGAAACAGTGACTGTAAGAAAACTTAGGGTTTGGTTGAGAAAGAACAATAACATAGAGCTATCCAAAACAACTTTGTGGAAAATTATAAGGACATTATCTTCACTTTTTGAAAGTACAAGGGCGGTAGAAATATTCTTTGCAAGCAACCGCATTTAGGAGCCTTGAGAAGCAGATACCTACGTGAAATAAGGGAAATGCGCAAAGAAAATTTTGACATAGTGTATTTGGATGAGACGTGGGTCAATGCGCACCACACAAGTGAAAAGGAATGGCAATCAATGGATGGAAAGGTAAAGCGATATGTGTCCAGTAGTAAAGGACAGCGTTTGGTCATAGTCTATGCTGGTAGTACTCATAATGGCTTACTACAGAATGCTGGGCTCGTGTTCGTATCAAAGCATACAGACAATAGGGATTATCATAATGAGATCAATGGTAATGTATTTAGAGATTGGCTCGAGAATACAGTACTTCCATCCCTTGAAAGACCGTCTTCTCTAATCATGGACAATGCATCATATCGCAATGTTGTTGTCCAAGAAGACAAAATACCCACGGCATCGGGCACAAAGGAAGCAATAAAGATATGGCTCCGAAGGTAAAATATACCATTTCCAGAAACATATTTCAAGCTACAGTAGTTGTCCCTTGTAAAACAGGCGCAAAAATAGCAAGAAATTTCAAATCGAAAAGTTGATAGAAGAGCATGGCCATAGGAGTTTGAGACTTCCGCCGTATCATTCTCATTTAAACCCTATAGAACTTGTGTGGGCTAAAATTAAAGAACAAGTGGCAGCTGCCAATACTACATTCAAATTGTATGACGTCAAGATACTAACCCAGTCCACGCTATTAAATATTGATAAAAGTTACTAGAAAACATGTGAGGACCATGTGTTGAAAGAGGAAAAGGTCTACTGGAGAAAGAATGGATTGAATTTTATGCAACTGTCGTAAGTCTTCCTTACTTACTTTCGTGTTGTCCCTGGAGTGTGGGGAATCAACACTACATTTTTATTACCCCAATATTATTGTCCTAGAGAAACCACCAGACTCCGTCCACAAAACTCCGTCGGTCTGCAAACACCTCTTTCTTACTCTCACTCACCCTTGTATCATGCCCCCTCTCACTTTTCCCCAACATAACATACTCCACAACTCAAGCTTTAACAAATAGATACAAAATAATTTATTAAACCAAGAGTTTAGGTGTGAGAGGTGTGTGTGTGTGTAAAGTGTAGAATGTGTGTCGAATATTTCTATTGGGTGCGGACATAGACCAGGTAGCTGAAGAGCCCAGCCCTATCATCACAGAAAGGATCACACCATATCCTCATTCATTCCACGATGACCTCACCCAGGTATGTGTCCATCCTGCTAGATGTAGATTTCCACCGGTGGCTGTTTGATCACTCAAAAGAACTAGTCACAGTCCGACCCTAAATCCTGTCTGGATCACACAGTTAGTATATGTCTAATTTGTTCTTATACTTATAACACCCTTGTCTAGTGAGGACACGAACATACTGTTTTTTGAAATAAATGTACTTCCTGTCTCAAGTGTCTACTGTTCACAAGACCATTGTTATACTAACTTTCTAATCAGTTTATACTGATTTATTCCCATGTGATGGGGAATAACTGTATCTCTTTGTTTGTTCACCTGTCGTGTAAAACATACTGCCCACTGGTCTTTTCCCAGGTGGTGTAAAAGAAATTCACTTTCTACTATTCTGTTCCCAAGTGATGTTTGAAACATTAATTTGACGATTGGTCTTCCTCCAAAATGGTGCGGAGAAAACAATTTCTTGTATTCTGTTAATGTGTGACGTTTGATAATCCCTCTTATGCTTGTTCCCGTAAACCCTTTTTATCATGGGCTAAGTGCAAAAGATGTTGACCAACTGCCTGCACCAAGGTCTCCATTCTCAGTGACTTGAGTGACCTAAAGGAACCTGTCAACGCGAGAACAACACATTTGGTGATAGCAACTGTCCCTGACCTCCATGGGGGGGGGGGGGGGGGTGTCCGCCTCACTCAGATACATGACAGTGAACCAACTCTGTCATGGGCATAGGAGTTCTTCACTCCTGTCTGCAGTGGGTGGAGATCAGGACAGAGCAAAATGTAAAGTGTAGACCCCCAGCAGACCTCACTGGAGATCCCATCATTGTACATTCTCCCCATCCCCAATCTTCCCAAATTTCACCCCACTACACAATTCTCACTAGCAGAGCTAATTATATTCATTACTCTAGCTAGTTTTACCGAGGCTACTGCTTATATTAACTAGGCTTAAATATACTCTCTACAATACCTTAAGCACAACTGCATCACTCCTGGATGACATCTATAACTTCTTTCTAAACTATATTTCTAAGCTTCTCCACTATTATTTATAGCTAGCACAATCTTTAAAATACCTTATGCCATTCTGACTCAAATCCTGAATTGAATACGCCATTCGCCATAAAGACATGGGTTACATAAAACCAACACAGGCGATTCTATTCACACGGATCAAGCCAATTTTCACTTCTGCACACATCAGCTGTCAAAGTCACATTAGTTGTGCTCAAATCGTGTTTTTGGTGAAGGCCTGGAATTGGTCATGTGACTTTTTGATGTTAACAAAAGTGGTTCAAGGGCAGATTATCCATTTCTGAATAAATACTCTCCCTTGGGTTTAAACAATGTCACAAGAGTAGATTATCTCCCCCTTTTTTCAACATATGCCTACAATTTTCCCTCTTGTGGGGACTGTCAAAGACGATTTTCCTGTTTGATGTTGGAGACCTCTCAATGTTAGCGGTGTCTTTGATCTAACTGGTAAACAACTGCAGCTGTGCATTCCGACTTTATTGTTTTTCTGTCCCGGTTAAAAAACAAATGTAGCTTTGCACACAGGCCATGAATATGACCGTCTGTATTGTCATTATCTGGTTGATACACAGTGAAATCATGACAGCAACCGAGAGCAATCATCAACCTACTGGAATCGGCCGACACAGATTAAGGTCTGAGCAGATCGCAGACCTTAATCTACGTACACACTGGGATATTTTGCTCCAACTAGTCAGACGAATTGCAGGCCCTCAACATTACAGCATTAGCATAATGTCAATGGCGACAGTTTGTATTCCACTGTAATGAATTTTCAATTCCGCAAGCCCTCAGCGGTGACAAACAACTGTATTGAAAAATAAAAAACAACAACAACAACAACACACACACTAAACGCATTGAATACCAACAGAAGAGTAATATTGCAGTGAAACTGACATATTGTGGCATAACAAGAAACGTGAGAGCAAACACGTTGTCAAATTAGGGGACAACACACGTGCATATGAATCAATCTATAAACTTCAATGAAAAGAGGACCAACATCTTGGTCGTTAAGAAGAAAGCCCACTACAGAGACACTGACAACTATTTTCATAGTGCAAAACAGGTAATCATGTTCCGTCTCTGAACGGTAAACAGCAGAGTAGGCAGTCTTTCACGAAGACTCAAAGCGGGTCTGTCACCCATGTATACGTGTGAACAAACTACACAGACAGCTGAACAGATCCTTAAAAACAGAAACATGATGACTAAATTGCGGTATCATTTCTGGTCACTCCATACGCACATTAACGCACAGCTATTTGGAAGCTTTCACGAACTCAATATAAAAAGCTAACATGAATACTTGTGTACACTTTACTAACCAGCAGCTGAAGAAACAAGAAGGAAATGAAAAATAAGGTAAGAAATATATTCCTTCTACTTTCCTGTTAATTTAAAAATTATTTACCCCGTGCCTCTGTACATTCTCTGTCTTTACTAATATTACACATTGCACCCCTCTCGGGATTCTCCGTGGTGAAGTGGTAAAGCCGTCTGACTCGGGCTTCGACGGTTGTATGTTCGATTCCAGGCCGCATCCTTCATTTCACGAGTGTATTTTTCGGAGACTCCCGAGGGTCGTCGCTGGAGCTACGGAGTTCGTGCTTTGTGCGACGCTTTCCGCGCTGCGGAAAGAAACTGAGCCATATGGGATAAAAACCCGGTGCAATGCTGCCGACCCTGTCGATTTTAAACTACTTCTTTCATTGCACTCACTCCCATACGAATCCGGATACGCCTTTGTTTGTCATCTGAATTGGCGGGTCTCCCATTACCGTAAATATAAATTTGTTAGCGAGAAATCACTAGTTGTTCAGCAAAACATCATAGGAATGTCGCCGCTTTCGATGATTTATGTTGTTTTTGGACCTATCAAAGACATATTCCTTGGGTGGGGGTAAATATAAGACTGCTGGAAAAAATTCATAACGATGCAACAGACAGTTTTCAAAATAATTGATCGTGAATGAAGGCATTCTTTGTGGGACATACTATAATGTCGTTAATGTACCTCCCAGCAGACATTATGGCAGTTCAGAGATATTTGTACCGATTCACACTATTAATTGACGAGAGATAGTTGAGTCGATTCACTCTATGAATTGACGAGTGATAGTTGTACCGATACACTCATCAATGGATGAAACATGATCTTCTGTGCATTTGTTGTTGTTGTTGTTGTTGTTGTTGTTGTTGTTTTGGTTAGAAATTTAGCACTATAGATTTTATTGCAATTTCTTCCATGTGACTATATAATTGTGCAAACGCTAAACGTCATTTAATATATATATATATATATATATATATATATATATATATATATATATATATATATATATATATATGTGTGTGTGTGTGTGTGTGTGTGTGCGTGTGTGTGTGTGTGTGTGTGTGTGTGTCAAGCATTGTTTATTAGGTACAATATTCCTTTTCCTTTATATGGTCTACCGACCTGCTTGCTACTACTAAGTCTAGTTATCATAATCAAAACAAAATATTATGCACATGATTGGAAATCATAAAACGGTGATGCGCTTATTTATTTTGTTATTTTTGATTATTTTAAAGCATGCCCAGATTATCATAACAACAAGATAGCATAATTGTTGAGTGGGCACCGAATGTATTAACAATTCTCTTCAAAATTCTTCGGGAGAGACCACATAAAACAAAAGGAACATACAAAATTTAATTAAGGTAAGGAACATAATGCTCCCCCGATGGTGTTTCCACCTTGTCTTGGTGGGGGAGCTTGAGTTTCTCAATGACCCTGAGAGCTATGCCGGCGGTAGCGTAGCTACCAGCAGGGCCTCCCAAGCCGGACAGGTCAAAGGGTAGAGAACAGACAAAGAGAAACACCCTGGTCCTCCAGGTTGGGGGTTGAAGCGTGGGGTTAACATCCCCACCTTTGTAAAAACCTTTCTTTGTTACGAAACAAATACATGAGCCTCGATATCGGACTGACTTATCTGGACAACGACCTTGGAACGTTAAAGGACTTTTGAGATTTGGAACATGGAATGTACGGACACTATATCGAGCTGGAGCGGCCGAAGAACTAACCCGGGAGCTGGTTGAATATCAAATGGATATCACAGCAATTCAAGAAATAAGGTGGCCAGGAGAGGGTACTTTAGAGCAAAATGGAATGATTATAATATATGGAGGAAACACCCAAAATAAACATGAATTAGGAACAGGATTTGTCATCAAAAAAGAGTTATGGGGGAACGTTTTAAACTTTAAAGCTTTTAATGACAGGATTAGTAAATTACGAATAAAAGGTAAATGGAAAAATATAACGATGATTAATGTACATGCACCTACTGAAGAGAAAGAAGATGATATTAAAGAAGACTTTTATAATGATCTGGAAGATGTCATAGAAGAAACCCCCAAACAGGACATCCTGATTGTGCTGGGAGACTTCAATGCAAAAATAGGTAGAGAGCAAACTAATAAAAACGTGGCCGGTATGGAAAGCCTACATACAACTTCAAATGATAATGGATGGAGAGTCATCAACCTGGCAGAAGCCAAAGGACTGCAGATTAGCAGTACCAGACTACAAAGAAAGGATATACACAAACAAACTTGGAAATCATGTGACAAGAGAACCTATAATCAAATAGATCACATTTTAATTAACAACAGAAATGCATCAAACATACAGCAAGTCAGAAGTTATAGAGGAGCTGAGTGCCACAGTGACCATTTTCTCGTTGGAGCAAAATTTAAATTAAAACTTAAGAGAGCTTTCTATACTAAATTACAAAGATTACACCCAACATATAACAGAGAAAAACTACAAGACATTACAGTCAAAGAGAAATTTACAGATGAAATAAAATGTAAACTTGAAACTTTGCAAAACCCTTTGGAGGAAAGCGTTGACCAAACTTGGTTGAACATCAAGAATACAATTCAATCTACCGCAGAAGAATGTCTCGGTGTGTTAAGCACGCATAGAAAGAACAGATGGTTCAATCAAAAATGTGAAGAAGCAGTCACTAGGAAGAAGAATGCCAGACATGTATGGTTAAATGACATCAATAACATCCAAAAGGAAGAGCATTATAGAAATGAATGTAAAGAGGCTACAAAAATAGTCAGACAGCAGAAGCGAGAATATATGAGTAATATAATCAAAGATATGGAAACTAATCACCAGAAAAATGAATCCAGAAAATTTTTTAAAGTACTGAAGTCAATGAAACGAGGGCACCAACAAAACACATATGGTTTAAAAGACAAAAATGGGAATATGATAAATACCAATGAGGAAATGTGCAACACATGGAAAGAATATTTTATTGAATTACTAAATTGTGAAGCTCCAAGTAACATTTTCCCACAGGAAGAGGTTCTAACATGCGAACCACAAATTGAAGAACCTACATTTGAAGAAATCCTATATGTAATCACACGACTTAAAAACAATAAGGCAACTGGGACTGATGGAATTGCTGCTGAATTTATAAAGGCAGGTGGCCATGCATTACATCTAAAGCTATACGAACTAATAATAAACATCTGGAGGACAGAAGAATTACCCCATGACTGGAAAGAGTCATTATTGATACCTATCTTTAAGAAAGGAGACAAGTTCCAATGTGGAAATTATAGAGGAATATCACTACTGTCCACAAGCTATAAGATACTATCCGCAGTATTACTAAATAGACTAAAACCATATTCAGAAGACATATTAGGTGACTACCAGGCGGGTTTTAGACAAAACAGATCAACAATAGATCAGATATTTATCTTACGACAAATAGCCGAGGAACATTGGGAATATAAAAGAGATCTCCATAACATTTGTGTGGATTTTAAAAAGGCTTATGATAGTGTCCATAGAAATAGTCTATGGAATGTTATGCAGGAATTTGGAATACCAAGGAAGTTAATTAACATGACCAAACTATGCATGGAAGATACTTATAATATAGTAACATATAAAGGCAGGAAATCAGACCCCTTCCAAATAACATCTGGCTTGAAACAGGGTGATGCACTATCGCCGCTACTCTTCAATCTGGCTCTAGAGAAAGTTGTAAGGAAGGTAAAGGAGGAATGTGATATTGGAGGAACATCCAAGCTGCTTGGTTATGCAGATGATATAGATATTATAGGGCAAAGTGAACAAAAGACATTAGAAATATTGACTCACTTAAAGGAAAAAGCCCAACAGATGGGGCTGGTTATCAACCAAGATAAGACAAAATATATGGTAATTTCAAGAGACGGAATGGCTAAAAACTCTGGCCACATACAAATAGATAATATGACCATTAAAAGAACGGAAACATACAAATACCTGGGTACAATCTTCAACTGCTCCAACATCATAAGGGAAGAAATACAAACTAGAATCAACTCTGGAAATAAGATATACTATGCACTACAACATCTACTAAAATCAAAGGCGCTATCTCGTAACACCAAAATCACAATATACAAAACACTGATCAGACCAGTTGTGCTGTATGGCTCTGAAACCTGGAGTACAACGAAAGGAGACGAAGCCTTGTTACAAACCTTTGAGAACAAAATTTTAAGACGCATCTTTGGACCCATTAGGGATACACAAAGTGGAGAGTGGAAAAGAAGAAGTAACAAAGACATTTATGATTTGTTTAAGTCCCCGCTAATCACTGGTATCATGAAGGCTAATAGACTACAATGGCTGGGGCATATAGAAAGAATGGAAGATAATAGGGAAACAAAACTCGCTTACACTCAGGAAATAAATGACCGTAGACCCCGAGGTAGACCAAGAAGGCGGTGGAGAGATAATATACATACAGACCTACAAGAACTTGGAATCAACGACTGGCAAGAGAAGGTCCACCAGAGAGACGAATGGATACAGATTGTATTTGCAGCAAAGAACCTCAATGGCTCGGAACGCTGAAGAAGAAGAAGAAGAAGAAGAAGGAACATAATGACCCAACATATAAAGGGACCTTACTTAATCTAAAAATATTGCACTTACAGTTCTGGCAGTTACATATTATTATGGCGTTAATTTCCATTACTAATCAACTTATGCTACCATTACTTTATACATAAAGTTACACATGTTGAAAAAAATACATAGAGTATTAGCATAAGTAATTATTTTATTTAGATAATACATTGTTATAATCTGCTTTCCTGGCTGTCTTGGATTATAGATATAACTGTAGTATTCTGTTTTGATATCGGAAACATGAAATAAATGATTATATATTTGGCTGGCCGCTCAAAGGCCAATGAAAAAAATTTCATATAAGCAAAGAAAGGAAAGCAGGTTTTGACAAAATCATCTGAAATCATCATGAGGAAAGCACATCCACAAGAAAAGTACAAGGAAAAGGTTTTGGCAATGAGGTGCAATGGCAACAGAAAAGTAATAGTCACACAGCGTGGATTTGATCCATTCACGAACCTTGTCGTTGACGACTCAGTGAAAGAGACCAAGACTGGTGAAATGAGGAATATAGGCATGGTGGTTATCCGTGACATCAGTGTAATTCTACTGGAGTCAGAGGAACGAGTGTGATATCTTCCCTCTCATCAATTTTCAGTTCATGTCATGCACATTTGATTTTCATTTCTGTCGCAGCAAGTCAGAATATTATGTAAGGAGGCAAAAGAAACATGGCTTGAGGAAAAGTGCTTAGAAATTGAAAAACAACACAACAGTCAAAATACCAAATTCGTGCACAAACGAATTCAGGAACTTACTAATAAAAGAACAAGTACACCAACAGGCTGTCTAAAAATTAAAGATGGCAAAACCATAATAGAAAAAGATCAGATTATACATGTATGGACAGATTATGTGAAAAACTTTTATGAGGATAACAGAGAGAAACAGTATAATATTAGATTTAATTATGAAGGACCACCAATTTTGAAGATGGAGGTTCAAAATATTCTTAATCTTATGAAAACTGGCAAGGCCCCCTGTGCAGAAAATATCACAACAGAAATGATTAAATCTTTAGAAGAATTTGGACTAGATCAAGTCAATAGACTGCTGAACACATTATATGATACTGGAGATATACCTTCTGAATTATGTAACTTATAGCTTATGTATTTAATGCAATCCCAAAGAAATCAGGAGCCTTGGAATGTGATCAACATAGAACAATTAGTATGATGAGTCACATCACAGATTTTGCTACGAATTATGATGCAAAGAGTGAGGAAGAAATTACAACCTGAAATAGGGGGAGAACAATGTGGGTTTGTAGAAGGAAAGGGTACAGTAAATGCTGTGTATATGCTGCGAACAGTTATTGAACGTGCTATAGAAGTAAACAAGGATATATATCTTTGCTTTATTGACTATACAAAGGCTTTTGATAGAGTTAGACATGTCAACATGGTAGATATGCTTGCAGATCTACAAATTGATGGGAAAGACATTAGACTTATAAAAAACATATATTGGAAACAACAAGCTGCCATAAGGATTGGTAATGAAGTAGGACAATCATTGGCACCTTTCCGTCATGACAGACGATAGTTTGGTACACTGTGCTTCAAAACGGCTTAATAACTACGACCCATGGCGGTGGCGAGTGTGGCTGGTAAGGCCAATTCTTGCTGCAAATGTTTGCCCACAGTAGATGCATGTGAAAACATGGTCATTTCTACCATTTTGCACCATCTTACGTCTCTCACGTTATGTGTGTGCTTTATCTGCAATCATTTTCTCCTTTGTCTTTATTTCATTTCTGATAGTTGCCCTCCATGCAACACGTTCAGCGGCGACTTGCTCCCAATGTGCATTATCAATGCCTGTATCAATCATGTCCCGCTTACACACATCTTTGTATCGTAGTAGAGGCCGACCCTGAGATCTCCTATCCGTCTGTAATTCACCAAAAAGATGTCCTTTGGTATTCTACCATCATCCATCCTCCTAACATGTCCTATCCATCTAAGTCTACGAAGACTGAGCATGGAATACACCGTCACACAACCTGATCTTTCCAATACTTCAGTATTTGTGATTTTGTCTTGCCACTTAATACCAAGTATTCTTCGCAGACAACGCATATGAAAGCTGTTTAAACGTTTCTCTTGGCGTGAGAAAGTTGTCCAGGTTTCACTGCCATAAAGAATAGTACTAAGGACACAGGCTTGGTAGACGAGGACTTTTGTTTTGGCAGTAAGCGTCCTGTTCTCCCAGACTCTTTTTTCTAAAATGTTCATTGTTGTTGCTGCCTTGCCAATCCTGATGTTGATTTCCTGATCGAGGGATAATTTGCTATTTACCTCTGTTCCTAGATATGTAAAATGGTCTACTATCTCCAGTTCGGCGTCGTCAATAAAGATTGATGGTACACCATTTGCACATTGTGACATAATCTGTGTCTTCTTTTTGTTAATTGTTAAACCAAATTCAGAACAATCATTGTATGATGCAGATAGTAGATATTGTAATTCTTCCTCAGAGTTGGTCGTAATCGCAGCATCATCCGCAAAAAGCAAATCTCTGATTAGTACCCTCCTAATTTTGGTCTTGGCCTTCAATCTCTGAGCATTATAGAGGCCACCATCTGAGAGTGAGTGAATGTATATACCGTCATCCTGATCACGAAAGGCATATTTCAGTAGAAGTGAAAAATATATCCCAAAGACTGTGGGGGATAGTACACAGCCTTGCTTAACTCCACTCTTGATTTCAAACTCTTCTGAAGTTGAGCCATTAAACTTGATTATTGATCTTGACCAATTTTCCTTTGATCTTGTACAGCGTTATGATGTTTGAATTTTCGAAATCCTGTGGGACCTGTCCTTCTCGCCAGCATAGCTCTATTAGCTGGTGGATCTGTAGAGTGAGTGTGTCTTGCCCACTCCTGATTACCTCTATCGGAATCCCATCCTTACCTGGGGCCTTGCCAGATGCAAGTTTATTTATAGCACACTTAACTTCTGTTATGGTGGGAAGTGTGTCCAGGTGGTCAAGAGTTGGCAGCGCCTCTATGGTGTTGAGGGCATCATCCGCTAGTTTGGTCTCACTTGAGTAAAGCTCTAAATAGTGCTCGACCCATCTATCCATCTGCTGTTTCTTATCAGTGATGATTTCTCCAGTCAAGGTTTTCAGCGGTGCACTTCTTTTGATCATTGGACCACAAGCTTTCCTTCATAAATGCTTCTGATGTTTCCCTTATCACTTGCAATTTGAATGGACTCACATAACTTGATCCAATAGTCATTCGTACACTGCCTTGCAGCCTTTTGCACATCCTTCCTTGCTTGCTTCAGCTTACTCAGAATGTTACGCGTTGGTCTTTCCTTGTTTCTTAAGAGAGATAACTTCTTTTTATCAATCAAGGGCTGCAGTATCTGGCTGTTTGCCGCAAACCAGTCCTGCCTCTTATGATCTACAGTGCCGTAAACCCCTACCACTGTTTTATAAATAGTTTCCCTAAGTTTACTCCATTTATCATTTACTATACAATTTTCTGATGTATCAGTGAAAGCGTCTTCAAGTTGCTGTTGAAATTCAAAGCACTTTCCAGGATCGTGAGTGTTAATAATATTAATCCTGGGGCTAGATGTGTGTTTAGCTGTGTAGATTCTCTTTGGTCTCAGTCTAACCCTTGCAACAACCAAAGAATGATCTGTATCACAGTCAGCACTGTGGTAACTTTGAGTTAATGATGTATGGTTCAGATGTTGTCTCCGTGGGATAATGAAGTCCAGCTGATGCCAATGGCCGGATTTTGGATGTTTCCATGTGACCTTATGTAACTCTTTTGTTTTAAAAAAGGAATTTGTAATACTTAGGTCATTTCTAGTGCAATGCTCCAGCAGCCTTTGCCCATTATCATTCATGCGACCGATGTTGTATTTTCCAAGGCACACTGGCCATGAACTCGAGTCCTTGCCCACACGAGCATTGAAATCACCGAGCATATAAATGTAGTCGGATTTTGGAACTACTTTGATCACAGAGTCTAGTTGCTCATAGAACGAATCCTTCACATCATCAGAGGAATCGAGTGTCAGTGCATATGCAGTGATAATGGTGGCAAAACCCACAAGAGGTTGCCAAGCGCAGGGATAATAGTCTTTAATTTCGTCCTGCTGGAATTGCAATCATACCCAGTAGCTAATTCTTCACTGCAAAGCCCACACAGTGTTGCCCTTTTTCTGCCTCCCTCTACCCTTCCAAAAAAGGTGTAATTGTTTTCCCTGAGTGACCCTTCCTCAGCGAGGCGAGTCTCCTGCAGGCCAGCAATATCAATGTTTAGACGACTGAGTTCAGCATCAATCACAGCCGTGTTTCTCACATCGTCAATATTTGTCAAGTCAGTGGAAAATCCTGGACACATGGTTCTTATGTTCCAGGTTGCAAGCCGTAGTTTGAGGTTTCTATTATTCTTTTTATTAGTATCATGTGCATTGGTTTTACAGCCTGCGACTCAGATTTTGTCCTAGCCCCAAGCACCCATTGAAGCAGGCAGGCTGTGGCGGATCAGCATTCAATTGGCCGAGGCTGCCCAGCTTGAGGCGGGTGGTAGTTGATCAGTGACAACTGTAGGTGTCTCCCACCGTCAGAGGCAACGCGTGGCGCCCCATGTCTACGCCAACTGACAAGGACTTATAACCCGTAACAGTTGCCTCTCGCTTTGATTCCGAGACCAGTTAAGACCAGGGATGGAGTTATTGCCTCTCCATAGCACAAAGCCTGGGCTAAAATAAAGAAACCATGTGTTGCCCATGCAGCAAGATCCCTCTCTCGGCCTGCCTAGTTCACTCCAGAGGAAAGTTGACACCAATAATCTGGAACAAGACAAGCTGCAGAAGCTGCCGGATCAACAAAGCAATGCTCTAACTGTCTGCCTGTCGGAGCTTCGATCCTAGACCAGCTGCCATCCAAGGCTTAGGGCCTGGTCTGCCCTGCCATGACTTTTTTTGTCTTTGGGTTGCATTTCCTCGCACCAGGATAAGGCTAGTACCCTCCCGAAGCCGTTGGCACAATGTGGGGTGTCGGGTTTGGTAAGCGCCGCCCAACATTCGGCGCTTACAGAAAGCAGGTAGTACCGTCTACTGTCATACGGTAGCTCCGTCATATCTGACTAAGACCTGACTCCCAGTAGGACAATATCAGCCTATTAAGAGAGGTGTTAGGCAGGGATGTGTGATGTTTCCAGATCTTTTTTCCCTGTACAGTGAAAATATTTTAAGAAATGTAGAAGATATAAATGGAATCAGCATTGGAGGACGAAACATCAATAACATTAGATATGCAGATGATACATTACTGATTGCAGACAATGCACAAGATCTACAACAATTAGTAGGCGCAGTTGTTGTACACAGTGAGCAGCTGAGGTTGGAATTAAATTGTAAGAAGACACAGGTTATCGTCGTCACTAGGAAGAACAAAGTACCACAATGTAATATACAAGTAAATGGGAATATTCTTCAACAAGTGAATCGATACAATTATCTCGGAACAGTCATAACATCTGATGGGAGATGCCTTGAAGAGATTAGAACAAGAATCGCTAAGGCGAAAGTAGGCTTTAGCAAGATGAAAAACATTCTGACCAATAAAAAGATGTCAATTGACACGAGAAAAATAGTGTTGAGGGGGTACATAGAGCCTGTTCTTTTGTATGGATGTGAAACTTGGACAATGTGCAGTCAAGCTGATGGCTGCAGAAATGTGGTTTCTGAGGAAAATGCAAAGAATACCATGGACAGACAGAAAAACCAATGACCAAGTACTACTGGAGACAAATGAAAATCGGAAATTGATTAGAGAAATTAGACGTAGACAGTCAACATTTTTTGGACATGATATATTGATATACACTAAACTTGATTTTCGAAAAATATGTTTCTAGTAGTGCTTATCGGGACAATATTCCTTATTATTAATATATTCTAATGATCTGACTCCTACTATTAATGCTAAGTATCGTCATCAGAATAAAGTATTATTATTGATATTCTTCTTCTCTCGTTCGCTTGAAATATGTATATAACTGCAATGTTGTCTCTTGTATGAATTTAACTGTCTTTTTTAGTTCACTCATCGGTCCATAGAGTTTATCTACCACAGTTGTCTCCCTAAACCAGAAGGTTTGCCAAGATATATTGTAGTTTGGGCAGTCTTGGAGTACGTGCTCTGCTGTCTGCGACGCCAAACCACATGTGCACATGGCTGAGTCACCAATCTTGAATTTTTTATACATGTGGTTGCGTAATCTATTGTGTCCTGTTCTGGGGCACAGAAAAATGACTTGTTCTGGTCTATCCATGACTTGGTAGTCGTCTTGAGCAGGATTTGGTGGCCTTCTGACTAATTTAATCATTTTTTTTTCTCTTGATGGTATGTAATGGGCACATCAGGCTGTTCTTCTTTTGCTCTTAACTTAGCCAATTGATCAGCTCTGGCGTTTCCGGGTACTGTCAAAGTCTTGCTTAGGGCAAGTAATATGGCTCGTATCTTGACAAGTGTGATACTAACTATGCTTATCAAATAACCCGAGGCTAACAGCCGATAATATAATTCGCGCTATTTATTCGCGCACTGCACACATCAGAAATAATACAAGCTTCGCGCAATCACAATTCACAGTATCCAATACATTATAAATGCAAGCAATCAATACATCAATATAACAATACATCAATGCACTCCACTTACAAGTCACACAGACAGGCGTTCCATCTCCAACGTTCATACAGGCTAGCTCTCAAGACATGCATCAAACTCTCAAGCCGCTTTCACACGTCAGTCTCTAACGGCCACCGAGTCTGGTCTGACTGGACTTTCAGCACACAACACAGTTGTGCTCGCGTCAGCCCGCGTGACCCCTCAATGTTCACGCTGCGTTCCAGCTGACCGCCGACTGCTTAGAATCGCTCAGCGTTAATTGCCTGGCGTTGTTGAAGACCCCGCGTTATAGCTGTAGTGCTTATGATAGATTAGCATTGCATTGTCGGGCGTTGGTGCAGACAACGAGTTATCACTCTGGGTGAGACTCTGACATTCTCCCCCCCCCCCCCTATATAGCTGTTCTTTATCTTGTCAGAATCGAACTTTGCACTTCATCTGACGTAACTTTTTAGTTTGTCTTAATATGTACAGGTGATTAGTAACCAATATGCATACAAATCCCATGCCTACTCATCAAGCATACTGGTCAAGTACAATCAATTCCATTGTTTTTACCTCGCTCAGACACAGCCAGTCCGGTAGTTACGGCTAACTTGCCCTTACCTCTCCACCAATAAGAAAAATTACAAATAATCAGGTGAGTCTGTGAGTATCTACCTATAAGATAACTCCGACATTGGACATCTACCCTTATCTCATAGAATATCCAATGAAGGTCTTCAGTTTTGGTAAGTTTTCCCATATACACATGCCGTCACATTGACATGATACCTATTAGGCAAACATGGTAGTTTCAATACATATCCACACATCACCAACAATATTTAGTTATGTCCCTTGGTTATGGAACACAAGTTAAGGACAGTAATTTTATCATGCTTTCAACAAAATAAATTACAAGTAACATTTTCTTTCTTAGTGTCATAATTTGATCCTTATTGACTAAAGTGCACAAAAGGTCACTCTTGTGAAAAAGTAAATCAAGCTATGATGCTGAGATTACATTTAACAAAAATCGACATATACAATTTCGTATATGGAAATGTTTCATACCCAAATTTTCATACAATTGTCATAAATTTATAAACATTTTATTATGGTATTCTAACTTTCAAATTAATATGGACATCTAACGGAAGTGTAGAGCTGTGTTGTTGCACACTCAATGTCTCTCGTTTTAGATGTACTTTAAATATACGGAGCACCCAGATCTTGTCATCAGCTGTTGGATCACTTCTTCCGTCTTATCCCCGGATTAGGTTGTCAAGGTCATCATTCGTACTTGTTAAAACGTCGTGGACCCTCTTTGTAGATGTACTCAGGATTACTTGGCGCTGTTCAAGCTAAGTAAGTCTTTGGGTCCTGTAGTACTGTCCTGTGACACTTGTGGTGTCTATTATAATACTACATATTTACAATCGTAATGGCATTCTTTCACATTTTTCACAATTATACGACCCATTCATTTAAATAATAATAATATTAATATGTACACAATATATTTACAATGGGAGATTCAATCTTCCCTATCACACTGTTCCTCACAGCGTAACTGACATAAAGTCACAATTGGCTGTGGTATTGAGCACTATTTACGTTGCAGTTTATACACCATCTGCCTTGTGCTCGGGTGTTACCTGGCTATTAGGTGGGTCGTATGGACATCTCGATAGAAGATCGGTCAGAGATTTATGTGAGCCTCGTATATGTCTGATTTCGAAGCTATAGTCCTGTAGAAGAAGGGACCATCTGGCCACTCTGTGGTTACTTGGGGTACCACTGGTGATGAATGTCAAAGGGCTATTGCCTGTTTCAATGATGAAATGTTTACCTAAATGAAATCTCGAAAGTTTACATACCGAGAACACAAGAGCGAGGGCTTCAAGTTCCGGCGTGCTGTAATTTCGTTCACTGGTGTTCAATTTCCGGGAGACGTAGTATCCCGGGTACAATATTTGGTCGTGCTCTTGAAGCAGTACCCCTCCAATGGCTACGGAGCTCGCATCGCATCTTAGTCTGAAAATAGTGCGAAGATCAGGTAATTTTAGAATAGGTTCACTGGAAATATAAGATAATATTTTCGCAAATGCAGGCCTTAAACATTCGCTATTTACAATAACTTTTGGATGTTTGTTTGTTAGTAAATCAGTGAAACATTTGGTCAATTCAGCAAAATGAGGAATAAATTGTCTATAGTAATTCAAAAGACCTAACACACTTCGCAACTCTTTTTTGGTTGTTGGAAGCGACAATTTCAAAATTCTAGACATGATGTTATCGTCAGTTGGTATGAAGCCATTTGAGATCTTATAGCCCAAAAATGTAATTTCTTGAAAGGCTATATCAAATTTGGATGGTTTTATAGTCAGTCCATGTTGTCTAATTCTGTCGAATGTCTGCCGTAGTGCTGTTATGTGGTCTGTCATGTTTCTTGTATGTATGCAAATGTCGTCCATGTACCAAATGATATTGGAAATGCCTGTTAAAAGTCGTCTTGTCATTCTGACAAAGGTTGCAGGAGCATTAACTAGCCCGAATGGCAACTTGCACCATTCGTATAGTCCCCAGGGTGTGGCAAATTCTGTCAGATATATACTGTCAGCATGTACAGGTATTTGCCAGTAACCTTTTGTCATGTCCAGGTTAGTAAAGTAACGTGAGTCAGTCAGTTTAGTTAGTATGTCTTCACAGTTGCTCATTGGTTCTAAATCCAACTGTGTAATGCTGTTGAGTTTCCTATAGTCAACACAGAGTCTTATTGTGTTGTCCTTTTTATTCACAATGACAATGGGTGAACAAAAATGTGATTGTGAACGTCGGATGATATGGTTTGCTTCTAAGTCAATAATTTCTTGGTGTAATTTGTCTTTGTAGTGTATAGGAATGGAATATGGTCTGCATTTTATTGGGATGTCAGACGTCAAAATAATATGATGATGCACTAAGTCTGTCTGTTCTGGATTGTTAGAATAAATTGTACTGTAGTCTTGTAACACTTGTCTGCAACTGTCAGTCTGTGTGTGCGTCAGTTTGGGATTTACCTTTATGTCCTGTAGGTTGGTTGTTGTGTCCAGTACTGGTGTTGGTATCTCGTCAGTATCGTTGTCGTCTGTCTGGTCCATAATTGTTGTGCATGCTGTAGTCTCTACTTGTTCGTCCCTGTGGTAATATGGTTTAAGCATGTTAATATGAAAAATCTTGTGTTTGTCCCTAACTGCAATTTCGTAATCTACTGTCGAAATTTGTCGTAACACTTTAAACGGTCCTTGCCAAGAGTCTGTGAGAAGATGTATGTCACTTGGCAACAGAAGAAGAAAGTTCTGTCCTGGTGTCAGAGTAATGGTTCTATTTCCTCTGTTAGCGTATTGTCGGTAGATAGCACCAGATTTTTGTAGTGCTTCTTTTGCTAACACACATGATTTCATGATTCTATCGCGCAATGATATTACATGTTCATACGATGAAATGGGTTTATGAATAGTTTTACTTTCAGTCAATATAGACTGGTACAATGATAATGGGCCGCGTGGTTTGGCACCATACACTATTTCAAATGGTGAGAATCCAGTGCTGGGATGTGGCACTTCCCTATATGCAAATAAAATAGCAGGTAGATACGTGTCTCAGTCTTCTGGATGTTCTTGGGTTACTTTAGTAAGCATATGTTTAAGATCGCCGTTGATCTTTTCTATAATACCTGTGGAGTGTGGGTGGTACGGGCTGTTAAAGCATTGCTTCACCCCTAACATCGTCGTAAATACTTGTGTAGCTGCGGCAATAAACTGGCTACCCCGATCTGAAAGGATGGTGTCAGGGAATCCTACCCTTGCAAAAATATGGAAGAATACTTCCATGATGTCTTTGGAAGTTATATTCTTCATCGCAATGGCTTCTGGCCACCGACTACATAAATCAATTATTGTAACAATATATTTGTTTCCTCTTGATGTTATGTGGTTAAGAGGACGAACTATATCGACCGAGATCTTTTCAAACGGTCTACTTGCCAAATCAGTGATTTGCAGTTCTGCTTGCAGGTGTTTCCCCTTTTTAACAAGCTTTTGGCAGATGTCACACGATCTGCAATACAATTTGGTATCACTGCAAAATTTCGGCCAATAGAATTGAGTAAGTAACATTGCTCGTGTTTTAGCATACGCCATATGTCCTGCAAAGGGTATGTCACGCGCTAGCTGTAATGCTTGGTTGCGGTTTTCTGAAGGTAGCACCGTTTGGTCTGTAGTGCTAGAACCTTTGGTATAGTACCGTGTCAGAATTCCGTTTTTTCAGAGCAAAATACCATTTCGCGTTCTTTGCTACTCTTGGCTTTTGGCCTATTGATTTACAATACTTTTGCAACGATCGATCAGCTTTTTGAGCTGTTATAAATTTCTCCCTGGTTGTTTCAGGAGATGTTACAACTGGGCTTATTAGCTGTAAAGCCTCTGTCTGATCGATTCGATCATGCATTTGAGCAGTAGATCTGGTTACTGCATTTGTAATATCAAGGTTATCATGTACATTACAACTTGGTGTTACATTTACACAACTACATTCCTGTGACGACATTGCCGAATTGGCATACATACATTCATTTACAGGTGGTAATACATCATGAATGGTGATTTGTGATGGTGGTGGGATGGTATTATCAATGTTACAAATGACAGTGGATATAATATGTCATGTGGCATATCATTCACCTCTGGAAGGTTACCAATGATGACATCGCAACAAGGATTGGTCAATGCTGCGCATTTGACATTTCCGGTGAGGAATGGTGTACTTATGTATGCCCATGCAAGCGGGTATCTCTCGATGTTACCCGAGAAAGTTCTGCATGTAACATATTTACCACTATATTGTGATGGTAAGATATAGTCTCTCTTAATGCCAATGAGGGTACTGCCGCTATCCCGTAAAACGGTGGCAGCTCTGCCGTTAATATACCCATGGTGGATATTTAATTTACCTTGGGAGTTGACTACTAAATTGGCTTCCTCGTTTGTAACAGGAATGGAATGGCCACATGTAAAAATGCCATCCTTATGAAATTGATCACAGATAGTACATTTGTCGTGTTGGAACACATCAATAGAATGTGCTGCGTTTACAGTTTGATCTTCTATACTTTCATCTTCTGATGAAGAACTATCAATCATGGCTGCATACGCCTTTCTGGAAATAGCTTTAGCTTTACAATCTTTCCGCCAGTGGCCGAACGCCTTACAAAGGAAGCATTTGGTGTCCCGTCTGTATATCTTTCTTTCTTTGTCTTGCTTCGCTATGTAGTTTTGTAAGTACGTCATGTAACCAGGATGTTGGTCACACATATCAGTTTCGTGGTGTGACAAATGACAATATTTACATTTGTTAAGCTGTTAAGTGGATTGCCTATAGGGCTTTTGTTTGTTGTAGGGCACTGACTTAGATCTATCATATGTAGCGGCTGCCACAAAATCTGTGCTAGTCACCCCAGTACTGAAACATTGCTTATTGGCTGAAAAATAACCTGAGACACGACTTTCAATCTGTTGTACACTTTCACACTGACATTCTAATAGAAATTTTGAAAATGGAGGTGGGAGAGATGTGATAATTTTATCTCTCAAAATAAGATCTGTCAATTTATCAAAATTACCATTTACTTTGGCTGCTGACAGCCACTTAGAAAAAACATTCTGTATTTCTGAGATGTAATCAGAGAACGTTTGTGCTGGTTTAGGAGACAATTTACCAAACTGTTCTCTGTAGCCTGCTTCATCTAGCAGAAAATGAGACATAATTTTTGTCTTAATATACTGATAATCTTTCTTTAGGTCATTTGGAATAGACTATCACTTTCAGAGGTTCTCCAGAAAGACTTCTCATGTATATTATACTCCATTCTGACTTTCGGATCTGGTAATGATCCATAATACATTCAACATTTTGGGTGAAAGCTGCTATGCAATCACCTGTGGTGTAACTTTTAATCAGCCCTTGGTATTTCTTATATGGCCGGTCTTTGTCAGCTTTTCTATCTTCCTTTTCTTGGGAAGTTTCTGCTTTCAGCTGTTCAATTTTTAGCTGCATTTCAAGTTCCTCTCTTTTGCTCTGAGCTACAATTTCAGCTTTTCTTATTTCTGCATCTGTTTCTGCTTGCTTAAGTTTTAAAGCAGCGTCTGCCTGTTTCAAAGCAGTATCTGCTTCTGCCTGTTGAAGTTTTAAAGCAGCGTCTGCCTGTTTCAAAGCAGTATCTGCTTCTGCCTGTTGAAGTTTTAAAGCAGCGTCTGCCTGTTTCAAAGCAGTATCTGATTCTGCCTGTTGAAGTCTTAAAGCAGCATTTGATTCTGCCTGCTTAAGTTTTATAGCAGTATCTGATTCTGCCTGCTTAAAAGCTCTTTCGGCTGCTCTCTCATCCCGTTCATTAATCTTTTCCTGTTGTAGGAGGTATTCTGCAAACTTTTTCTCACTCCAGGTCCTTAACTGTTCTCCAGAAAGGTTCATCTTTAAACCCATGTCGATGCATTCGTTTAAACTAGACATGATGAACAAAATGTATGATGAAATAGATAGACACAAAATTAATAATGTTGTTAGTAATTTAAGTTCAAATGTTTACAGTACTTAATATTACACTGCGCCCTACGTGTGTCAGACCTTCCAAGCTAGGACACAGTATTCAGATGAGTACATTCAATTTTAATTAGTTTAATAGTTTAATATTGTCATAGTGTGTTTCATGTAGTCTTGTGTTGGTTTGTATTTGTTTGTCCTGTGCTGACGAAGGCTTTGGCGGCAACGTCCAATTTGTCTCTTGCAGTCGTGTTTTAGTAAAGCTCACAATCTACTTCTCGTTTATTTGGGTGATTCATTCATTATCATTTACATAGATGGGTCTGTCGTCCGACATGTGAGAAGCTCATGGGCCTTTACGGTTCAGGCCGGAGGGAGAATTGTGAAGGAGGACTCTGGTGCTTTTGTTGTGACCACAAGTAGCCCGACTATGGAAGTCATGGCAGTAAGTACAGCAATAACATGGCTCGAGAAACAGACATTTACTAGGGCATGTGTCCTTAGCGACTCAATGAGCATGCTCAAGCGGATAGAGATGGGGGGGGGGGGTTCGAAGAGAATGGTTGCTGTCTCTGGAGCGGTCTCGGTTGGCAAAGATTAGTTTCATCTTCGTGCCAGGGCATGCGGGAGTACAAGGGAATGAGCGGGCTGGCTGACAAGCTCGCATTTCAGGCTACTGTGGAGGGCGGACGCGCCATGGACCAGGCTGACATTCTGAATGCTCTACGAGAAGTAAGACTTTTGCTAGAACCAAATGATGACTGAGAATCTACTACCATGGCCAGACTGCGAGAACAGCAAATTAAAAGAGGGGTGACCAGACAAGAACACTACGAAGGAAGCCAAAGAAGATTGATAAACCAACACAGAACTGGTGTCGTTAGCCGCTACACGCTGCGGGATGTGCTGAGGAGGGGATCCGAGCACTTATGGACTGAATGGTTCGATGTGCAATGAGGATGATCTGTGGACTAACTAACTAACTATCTCTTCTACCACCACACGTGTCGTGCCCATAACAAGGCAGCTCTCCACGACAGATAAGTAAGCTTTATGTGTATGTTCGTGTAGATTGTTTTCATATAGATCATGTTTGATGTTTGCGTGCTGGTGAAGGTTATAGCTGCCATTTTTGATTGGATTCTACTAAAGTTTTCGCACTCTTCTCTTTTTCGTCGCTTCATTCATAGCATAGAGGGGTTTGGAGAAGCCTAACAAATGAATTGTGCATTTGGTTTGAGGATCTTAGCCAAGACTTAACACATTTTCTGTATCGACCACAAGATGCGATTATTATCCTCCACTTATAGTCCATGCCGTCTGGCGTTGGTGACCATGCCTGACCAGAACGTTCTGTCTGATGTGCTGCCAACAATTTCTGATACTGATATTCCTGCATATAAAAATGTCAAACCGCCCAGTATCTTCTCTCAGTTCTCCCCCTGCTTCTAATTCCCTACAACATTCCTGTTGTGACGGCATGCTCCAGCTGTCTCATTCACATGACATTCTCAAAGAATATGAGCAAATCTTAATTCAAATATTAGTATCTTCATAAAGTGCCATATCGGTAAAGGGCTCTGGATATAGCGAGTGTACGAAACATTGTCCGGCTTTTTCACCAGGGATTCATACACGATTCTTGTAATCCATGTGTTGATATTGTCCACACACTGTGACGATGTCTTCCTACAGCAAATTCACCTACTCGTTTTATCCAATGAAGACCTTTAAAAAGAATTGGTGCTTCCATGTAAACATAGTGTACTTTAATTATTTGACGTTGCTATCTTTCAGTACTGTTTCCTTCAATCACAGCTTTACTAGAGTTCTGGTTCTCCTCTTCTCTTGCAATCACATTAGTTCTATTCCACAATTTGTCCAAGTTTTGACATCTTCAGTTTTATCCTTGGATTGTTTATTCGTTGTCCACATTTCTTAACATAAAATAGACGTTTGCCGTGGTACCAACTTCACGATAAAGGGTCATCCCATATTGCTCCGTTGTTCCTGTCTTAGTGAACATCACACAAAATGCTCCTCACTGTAAAAAGTAGAACAGAAAGCAGTTCCGAAAAACCAAAAGCAGGCTCACGCATACATGCATAAGGCTACTGCAAAAATACCAAGACTATATGTCCGCCACTAAAATTAAAGTTTGATGTCAATGGGAACAAACATTCACTAGAGAATTAACAGTTGTAGACACATTATTCGTGAGGAAAAACCAGTTAACCGTTGACAGCTGATTTCGAGAAATATTAGTCAGATGTCATAAAGCAAGTAAGCTTATATATCACTATCCATCCATCCATCATGTGCCATGCCGGTAAGCGTGGGCGGTCATGTTCTGCCATCTCACTCGATCACCAGAGTCGTGGATCAGCACCGTGTTTCTGTCTCGACCATGCCACAAGGCCAAGCCATCCATGTACTTGCTTCTAGGTCTTCCCCTTGGTCTGTTCCCCTCGATCTTACCAGTTGTCACCAAATTCTCCAATCCATTTCTTCTCATAACATCCCCAAAAAATTTTGACTGTCTACGTCTAATTTCTCTAATCAATTTACGATCTTCATTTGTTTCTTGAAGGACTTGTTCATTGGTCTTTCTGGCTGTCCATGGTATTCTTTGCATTTTCCTCAGAAACCACATCTCTACAGCCATCAGATGTTTCTCAGCCTGACTGCTCATTGTCCACGCTTCACATCCATACAAAAGTACAGGTTCAATGTAGCATCTCAACACTCTTTTTCTCGTTTCAATTGACATCTTTTTATTGGTCAATATGTTTTTCATCTTGCTAAAGGCTACTTTTGCCATGGCGATTCTTGTTCTAATCTCTTCAAGGCATCTCCCATCAGATGTTATTACTGTTCCGAGATAATTGTACCTGCTCACTTGTTGAAGAATATTCCCATTTACTTGTATATTACATTGTGGTATTTCGTCCTTCCTAGTGACGACCATAATCTGTGTCTTTTTACAATTTAATTCTAACCCTAGTTGTTCACTGTGTGTAACAATCGCATCTACTAAATTTTGCAGGTCCTGTTCATTGTCTGCAATCAAGACTGTATCATCTGCATATCTAATGTTATTGATGCATCGTCCCCCAATGTTGATTCCTTCCATATCTTCAATATTTCTGAAAATACTTTCACTGTACAGGGAAAACAGATCTGGAGACATTACACATCCCTGTCTCACACCCCTTTTAATAGGCTGATATTGGCTTACTTCATTATCAACTCTTATGGCAGCTTGTTGTTTCCAATATATGTTTTTTACAAGTCTAAGATCTTTTCCATCAATTTGTAGATCTTCAAGCATCCTTATCATGTTGACATGTCTCACTTTATCAAAAGCCTTTGTGTAGTCAATAAAGCAAAGGTGTAGATCTTTGTTTACTTCTATAGAACGTTCGATTATGTTTCTCAGTATATATACAGCATTTACTGTACCCTTGCCTTCCACAAACCCACATTGTTCTTCTCCTATTTCAGGTTGTATTTTCCTCCTAACTCTTTGCATGATAATTCTTAGCAAAATCTTCGTGATGTGACTCATTATACTAATTGTTCGATGTTGATCACATTCCAAGGCTCCTGATTTCTTTGGGATTGCAATAAATACAGAATTACATAACTCCTGAGGTATATTTCCAGTATCATATATTGTATTGAGCAGACTGGTAACTTGATCTATTCCATATTCTTCTAAAGCATTAATCATTTCTGTTGTGACGCTGTCTGAACTGGGGGTCTTGCCAGATTTCATATGGTTAAGAGCATTCTGAACCTCCATCTTCAAAATTGCTGGTCCTTCATTATTATTTTTAACATCATACTGTTCGTCTCTGTTATCGTCATACAGGTTTTTCACGTAATCTGACCATTCATGTAATATCTGATCTTTTTCTATTATGACTCTTCCATCTTTTGTCTTTAGGCAGCCTGCTGATGTACGTGTTCTTTGATTAGTAAGCTCCTGAATTCTTTTGTGCATTAGTTTCGCACTGTTACTGTTGTGTTGTTTTTCAATTTCTCTGCAATTTTTCTCAAGCCATGTTTCTTTTGCCTCCTTACATAAGGTTCTCACTTTTCTGTGAATTTCTTCATATTTGGCAGGATTATTTTTGTTCTGTCTTCTTGTTTCCATTAGTTGTAAATTTTCTTCAGTCATCCATGTCTTACGGCCCACTTTCTTTACTTTTGGAATAGATTTTTCTGCTGCGCAGCTGATTGAATTCTTCATCGTTTCCCATTGATCATCTACATCTTGAAACAGGATCTCTAGATCAGACAATATATCAAATTTGTTCTTTACTTCTATGTTAAAATTATCTTGTATTTCTTTGTCAGTTTTCAATTTGCACAAGTCATATTTAGGGTTTCCTGCTGTATACTTGACTTTCTTTAACTTTACCCTCAATGTGCCTGTAATTAATCTGTGGTCACTGTAACAGTCTGCATTTGGAACTGTTTTTACGACTGTTAACGCATTTCGAAACCTTTTGCTAATCAGGATGTAATCTATCTGGTTTTTAATCCTGCTGTCTGGACTCCTCCATGTCCTTAATCTTCTAGAATGCTGTTTACACCAGGTGTTTCCTACAACCATTTCTTGTTCTTTTGCCCATTCTACAAGTCTGTATCCTCTTTCATTTCTCTCTCCCAAACCATGGTTGCCTACACTGCATCCATCGCCTTGCTGTCCTATTTTTGCGTTGAAATCACCCATTATGATATTTATTTCTGATTTTTTGCAGTTCTTCAAAGCAGACTCCACGTCATTATAAAATTCCTCTATGCTTTCTTCACTGCTTTCACTTGTTGGGGCATATACTTGAATGACATTTATTTTAAAAGGTCTTCCGTTTAATTTTACTAATAGGACTCTGTCTGACACAGCATGATATCCTTTGACAGAATTTGATGTTTGCTTATCTAATATAATGGCTACACCTCTTTGCTGTTCTTCTCCCCCAGAGTAAATAATCTTACAATCCTCTCCTGTCCTTATCCCTGCTCCTTTCCATCTCGTTTCCGATACTCCTAATATGTTAATCTTTTCTCTCCCCATTTCTTTTTTGATGTTTTCTAATTTTCCATCTGTATTCATTGTTCTAACGTTCCAAGTTCCTACTTTCAATGATATTAATCTGTTGCACCTAGTAGCCTGTTGACGGTCTGGAGTCAACTGGTGCGCATGACTATCCCTACCGGGCGAGGCTGCTCCTATGGAGCACCCATTTACGCCGTTTCTCTGATTATCGATGATTTCACACAACATGATTTTCTTGGCATCTGTAAAGAAGGTAGTTTGCCATTTCTTTCCTTCCTAGCAGTGACCATACTGGTCAGTGACCGTAGCTATTGTCTCCTCAAAATAGAGATCCTCTGCCTACCGTCGTGAAGGTGGAGACCATGACTTACAACTATCTGTTGGCTGCTCTCCATCTTCATCCACCACCTGCACCCATGGCTTCACGTAACCCTGATCGGGGGGCTAAACGGGTACTCCACCTTGCCCAAGGGTGTCCCGTAGGCTAGCGGAGGGAAGGAGGCGCCTTACTTCTCCTTTGATAGGGGATACCCCTACCCCGCTACCCGCGGGTATCACTATCACCCATACTGAAACATTCAAAGCGTCAGGTGATGGATAGCATATTCACACCAACCCTATGCTGCCAATGTCGGACTGGGGCATCATCCAAATCACACGAAAAATCACACGCAATATTTACCAGATGAGCGGCTAGAGAAGAGTTGCCAACTCAACTTTCCGATATCGAGAAAGAAATTGTGTTATCAGACAGAATGTGGGATCAACACCTTAAGCCACATATATTGAAATACAGAAGATTAAATGGATCGGCCATCTCGTTAGAATGCAATACCACCAGTTACCAGCACTAGCACTACACCAAAGTATATCTGACACGGGAGCAAGAGGACACGCATGGAGACAACATGGATTGACGACATCATAGAGATTGTACAATAACAAGGAATGACACTATCCGGTGCCACACATCGGGCGCTGGAACGTCAACTATTTCTTCCCACGAAGCTTGATGTAACGGTGGAAGGTGATGATGATCAAGTATAAACTCCTTTACTGACCATCGTCTTTCATCATGTCCACCCAGCCCCTTCCCATCAGAAAATATTGTGGACCTTACGACAGTTTTCAGTCGTCACGTATATTGCTGGTATATGTTTTTTTTTGGTTTTTTAAATATCTAAGACACAAACTGTAGATTGCACAGTGTCTGGCACATTTCGCTGCATCTATTCATGTCGCGGAAGTCATACAACAAGCAAATCGACGAATCATTCAAATATATACAATACACATATACCAACGGTATATTAAAGCAGTGGTTCTCAACCGGTGGGGAATTCCCCCTAGGGGGATTTTGTTTTTTTTTTGGGGGGGGGGGGGGATTTTAGGGTTTCAATTGGTGGGTTGGGGGGAATTAAGATTATTTCAAGATCGCGTTAATATAAGAACCAATTACTTGATATTGTTTTTCACTCCATACTTGAAGATTCTGTACTTCTCGCCCTTCTAAAATTCCTGAAATGACGTAAGTAGACTCCAAATCACGTTTTATGCAGATGTCTAGACTTGTTCTAGTATGTGTTATTAAATTTAGCTTCAATTTTTACGTACACCGTGTATGGGGAGGGGGGAATTATAGGGAGGAAATATGAAAGGAGGGAATGACGTTCTGAACATATGGTGAAGGGGTCCAGGGGCCAAAAAATATTGAGAACCACTGTTTTAAAGTGTCTACCATATTGGCAATTTTCAGCGGAATATCAAGACATTTTGTTTACACAACAATAGTTTGAGCATACGAATCGTATCTGCTTCAGCATATGTTTTTATTTATTATCAAATCTTAGCAGCGCTAAAACAAAAACGAAGAGAATGCAGCCAATGACAGGTAATGATCCCTGATCACTGCTTTGATAAACAGCACCCAGACCAGATAAGCAATGAAATGGGAGTCTCCGTAACGAAGCTATGAAGCTAAGCCTTACCACTTTCCATGTTTGTTGATTTGTTAGTCGTCATCATGTGCCATGCCGATAAGCATGGGTGGTCATGTTTCACCACCTCACACTATTACCAGTCGTGAATCATGTATGTGTTCTTGTCTCGATTATGGTATGTGATCAATCCATCGGTATATTTATCTCTCTGCCTTCCCCTTGTTCCTTTCTCTCAATCTTTCCACTGGTTGCTTATTTTATTAGTTTATTTCCATTAATTACGTGCCCAGATAATCTTGACTGCCAACTTTTAATTTCTTTAATCAGTTTACTGTTTTCATTTGTTCCTTGTAGGACTTGCTCATTGGTTTTTATGTCTGTCCATGACATGCTGTGCATCTTCTTCAGAAACTGCGTCTCCACTGCCACTGCGTCTCCACTGCCATCAAATGTTTGCCAGCTTTTCTGCTTACTGTACACGATTCGTATCCATATAATGGTGTACGATATATGTAGCATTTCAATACGCTTTTTCTCGTTGCAATTGACATCTTTTTATTGGTCAGTATGTTTTCCATCTTTGCCACAGCGATGCTGTATTTAATGTCTTTAATGCACCTCCCAGCAGATATTATGGCAGTTCTGAGATATTTGTGTCGATTCATTGTATGAGTTGACAAAAGATAGTTGTACCGATACACTCATGAACTGATGAGAGATAGTTGTTCGGATTCACTCTATGGAGTGATGAAACATGATTTTCTGTGCATTTGATGTTTTTTTTTTTTTTTAAAGACATTTAGCACTGCAGATTTTACTGCCATTTCTTTCATTAAATTATCATTGTACACAAGCCAAACATGATTTTTTAAAATATGTCTCTAACAGTGTGTATTATTTATGTTTTTAAATAATTACATATATATATATATATTACTAATTTATACCGATCTGAGTGCTCCTATTAACGTTAAATGTCATAATCAGAACAAAATATTATGCACATGATAAGAAATCATAAATCGGTGCTTCTCTTACTTATTTTCTTAATTTTTCCTTTAAAAAAATAAATAATGTATAGCATGCCTAGGTCATCATAACAACAAGACAGCATAATTGTTGAGTGGTCAACAAATTTATTAACAATTCTCTTCAAATAACTTCGGGAAAGGCCACATAAGCAAAAAGAGCAATCTAACTTAAATTAAGGCAGGGAACATAACGACTTTTCATATTAAGGGGCATTACTTAATCTAAAAATCGTTCTAACATTTACAGTTCTGGCAATTGTATGTTTTTATATGGTTAATTCCATTTGCACATTAACATTTGCTGCAATTACTTATTACTTTAAGTTATATATGATGAAGAAAAATAAACCGAGTATTAACACAAATAATTAATTTATTTAGGTATTGTGTCTCACAAAACATTTTTTTTAATAATCTGTTTTTCTGGATTATCTAGGAAAATATATACAACTTTAGTATTCAACTTTGATATAAGTGAAATGTGTGTGGGCACGCATCGTAGACTACTAGTCATCGACTGCCTGCTTATTCAGCAAAGAAAGTATTCAAGACGGTTTATTGTGTATCTCAACTCAACGACACGAAGGGAATAGAGAAAATTCATTACAGCAAGAATTACGTGATATAGCCGCAGCGACACCTTGTGTTCAGTGCTACTGCGACACAGTGACCCTGGCTTCCTAATAACTTAAACGGCACTCCATTTTCAACTCTCACAAAATATCAACATCCACAATGCCTTTCAAGCTTTTCTCCTCCTCCAAAAAGTCTAAAAAGGACAAATCGGTCAGCAAAAGCTTCGCTGACCTCTCGGAAGAGCACAAGCCCGAAGAACCCCCAGTCTGCGAGGACAAGACCAAAGCAAAAAGCAAGTTCCATTATTTCTCCAGCAGCAGCACGAAAAGTAGCGATTATGTTCACTTTAAAGACACGAACAAAGACAAGAAGGTCAAGAACGGTTTGAACTTATGACAAACAAAGAAAACCAGATCCCTAAGTCACATACCTTCTAATACGAAGGAAGATGCTGCTCATTCCGCTGATCAGAGCGGTTAAAACCGTCTGCACTCGGACCATCGATAGGCCAAACCTCAAGGCCGAACCACAAGGTCAGCTTCCTATGGTACTGTCATGGATAGTTTAACCCGTGAACGGAGGTTACTGGAGATAGTGCAACTAGATAATGACATGTTTAACCCGTGAACGGAGGTTACTGGAGATAGTGCAACTAGATAATTACATAAAGCACTTGCGTCACACCGAAGATGAAGGAAATTTAACCAACCGTCTGTGTTGTGCTCAGGTGCTTAAAATGGGCCTGATCCGAATTGAGACGGCTCACCGTCACTCGCAGGAAAGGCTCATCAGAGCTGCATTATTGAAAGGCATCAGTCATCGCCCTCAGAACCCCATCAACCGCACTATAAGCAACACGACAGTTGCAAGCGATCTAGACAGCAATCATTCAGACAGACAAGAGGATGACAGTGGATCCGACAGTAATGACAATGAGAGTGATAGTGGAGGAAGTGAACATGATTCAGGATCTGAGCCTGAACAAGGAGCTAGTTGCCGCATTCAAGAGACCTTCTCGAAGGTGACCTTTAGGGCCCAAGACAAGAGAACTCCAGTTTAGCCACGTGATATTGAAATACGTTAAAAGTGATTGTAGATATTTAGTAAACTTGTGTGTGTGTGTGTGTGTGTGTGTGTATGTGTGTGTGTGTGTGTGTGTGTGTGTGTGTGTGTGTGAATGAGAGAGACTGGTATAGAGGGCATCTGAGTGGTAGAGTATGTGTATATGTGTGTGCTTAAAAATAAATAGCATTTTAAAAATATCCATGTAAATGGACGTACTGGACTTGACTATGTATTTCTCTATTATGTGTAGGTCATGTTAACAGACACAATGACAAACCAGTTATACAATTCCTAGGAGTGGGTCTAGGGTGAGGGAGAGACAATCCCATGTCAGATACTTCCACAGGGATGCAAAGTGTTCACATGCTCTAGGTCATGGGATGAGATGGGGTGTTCAGCTCCCTTTCACCACCTTTTCTTTCCAGAAAGCCACCAAGAAAGTCTGCTATACCATTTAATGAGTTTTGGATCAGCCTACAGCTGGATTAGTCTGATAAGATAATCCTACCACTGCTAGGTCGACTCTACGGAACGGGATATGAACGCAGTTCGTAATCCCGCATATTGTGTTCGAAACACAGCTGCGGGTGATTTTGAAGCAGACCACTTTGTGTTGATGTTTATACAATGGCATGAGTGCTGGTCGTTCAGAAAGCAATGGTACTACTGAGCGTAAACTTGCTAAGGAATCACAAACAGCCTAAATATGCTGGGGTGAACTGCGATATCCTGTAAAGGCTATGCTATTAACCACTGCTGGGGATTGACCCTAAACCACTGGATTTGTAGGCATAAAAATCTAGAACCTTTTGGGATAGTGACCAACTAGTTGTTTATCATTAGCATCAATGCACACAAAACTGACAGGAACATACATCTGTAGAATACATATGTCAGAGTGCTGGAAGAGACAGAGATAGAACTAGAATGGACATAGATACAAGTAGGACAAGGACAGAGGAAAGTAAAGGACAGAGACAGGACATGATATGGACTATATACAAGAGTATACATAGAGAGAGACAGTAGAAGGAGGTAGTACTCCAAATCAGTGTTAGGACCCGACCTAGACAGGACACGCATGTGTCATAGCTAGGACATAATTAGGACGTGACGGGATTCACCCCCGTAATAAGACAGAATACCGTAAGCACGGGGATTACCCGTAAACAGACTGAACTCTAGTATAGCTGTAGGACGAGGACTGGACAACTGGACAAGCGTGGTAAGTGCGCCAGCACGCCGCACAGCTAACCGCACGAGAGAAGGGGACGAGAAACTGGACTAGACATGTGAATTGAGTCACACGGAGACTGACAGTCTGTGTGACAAGACATCTGTGTTTTCCCTTATGGTGTAGAGTTTAGAGAAAGCATAGTTACACTTAATCTATGATAGTCTATTACAATTGAATCATGATTGTTAACTGTGTTTGCTCAGAGAGCGAGATGTATAAGATATAATTAAATATGAATTTTGAATGTCCATTCACCCAACGATGTGTCTGTGATTTCGAGGGGTGAATGAAGGGTTCGCACGAAATCAGGTTGTTGTTAAACTTCATAAGGGTATATTAACTAGAAATTACACCAGAGATAACCATGTGATTCAGCAAACGGTACTACCGGTCGAACATCGACAAAAAGTCCTACGAATCGCACACGCCCAAATTTAGTCCCATATCAGTTGTTGCTGGAGTGTTAAGTTTTAGACCACGGCTTATGATGTTGAGTGGCCAGTTTCCTTCCTCATTGCCTTGACTATTCTGATCATGTCCAGGAATGCCCAAAGCATACTGGTTGGACACAATAATTCTGCCACTCCTGGGGATTTATTCTAGACTACTGTATTGGCAGGCAAACGCATGGACTACTACAGCTCCAGAATTCACAAGTAGATACGTTAAATCACACATATTACAGATACGTTAAATCACACATATTACAGATACGTTAAATCACACATATTACAGATACGTTAAATCACACATATTACAGATACGTTAAATCACACATATTACAGATACGTTAAATCACACATATTACAGATACGTTAAATCACACATATTACAGATACGTTAAATCACACATATTACAGATACGTTAAATCACACATATTACAGATACGTTACATCACACATATTACAGATACGTTAAATCACACATATTACAGATACGTTAAATCACACATATTACAGATACGTTAAATCACACATATTACAGATACGTTAAATCACACATATTACAGATACGTTAAATCACACATATTACAGATACGTTAAATCACACATATTACAGATACGTTAAATCACACATATTACAGATACGTTAAATCACACATATTACAGATACGTTAAATCACACATATTACAGATACGTTAAATCACACATATTACAGATACGTTAAATCACACATATTACAGATACGTTAAATCACACATATTACAGATACGTTAAATCACACATATTACAGATACGTTAAATCACACATATTACAGATACGTTAAATCACACATATTACAGATATACAAACATACATGAGTTACTCAGGGGGCCGGTGAGGAGGTGGGAGAGGAAATATTTGCTTGAAAACAAATGGTTTTCATTTACACTTAATATGCAAACTGTGCCTCTCCCTGTCTCTGATATTGTATTTGGCATGTTTGTGTGTTGAAATCCATTCTGTTTCAAGCGTGTTGTATATTAATAATGTGAATGTGTACAAAATACTCATTTCTCCACATCAACACCAGAAGTTGGTGCACCACAAATGGCTGTCATGACTTCACACTAAATGTGTTACTTTTATATATTTCATATCCTCAATTGAAATAAACTATAAATTGTACAATTTTATGTCAATATGAAGTGAGACAACTTTATTTCCTCTGTAAGATGTGACTTGAGAGTTGTCTAGTTTATCAACCTGTATTACATTATTTCATATTTAATAACTGATACAAAATAGCCTACAATGTCTTACTGGTACAGGATATTGTGACACCTACTTGTGTGCATGAGGTGAGTTTTGTTAATATCTGGCATTTGTTAATGTCTGGCATTCAATAATCACTTCAGGTGACAATAAATTATTTGAATTGTTGAAACTTGTTTCTGAATGCCATTTCTAGTTTTTGCTATAACTGCTGTTATTCAGGTTTGCTTTTAATCCAGCACTGAATCATTATTTTATACTTTATATGTAATAATTTGTTTCCATGATGTTACTTCTTATTTAAGATCTGAATTTTTCATTTCACATTATCGTATACCCTCTTAGATTTAAAAGGTAGGTCAAAAAGATTTAAATAAATTCAAGTGAAAAATAAATAGATTCCCCCCCCCCCCCCCCCCCCCCCAAAAAAAAAAAAAAATTAAAAAAAAAAAAAAAAAGGCTGTTGTTGATCACTCATTAAGTCTACGTCACTTCCAGACCATTTTGCCTAAGATTAAAGTGTGGATTTATCCGTACTTGTTCTAATCAGTGTGCAGAGACGGTCATTCAAACTCAAACCTGAAACAACATTCACTGTCCACTAACACTGGACCACACTAGATAGAAATAAAATGGCAATGTCAAAGAATCATATCAATCATAAAAAAAGCTGCAAACACCATCGTAATGGCACCCACAGATACTAGTCCACACTCCATCCATCCACCCATCATGTGCCATGCCGGTAAGCGTGGGCGGTCATGTTCTGCCATCTCACTCGATCACCAGAATCGTGGATCAGCTCAGTGTTCCTGTCTCGACCATGCCATGCGGCCAAGCCATCCAGGTCCACACTAGATAGAAATAAAATGGTGTAGTCAAAGAATCATATTAATCATAACCAAAGCGGCAAACACCATCGTAATGGCACCCACAAATACTAGTCCAACATATATCCATACATGGAAAGGGCTAATCCCAAGTTCTGGAGGAATGCAAAATTCTCCAGGAAACACAATAAGAAAGTGAAGGCTGTAGGACAAATAAACATCCTGGAATAAAATAAAGTTGATTCTGGCTGATAGCGCAAACCCTGAATGGATATGGTTATTACAGTTGTTTCCATCTAAAAAAACATCACGTTCATATTATCGGTCTTATGGCTAAGATCAAAAGTAAAATCAGCTGTACTTGATCTGGCCACGGCAACAAGCTGAAATGGTTATCTGAATGACACACAGGGACGTGGAACTTCATGGGGTGGCTATGGGACCTGGGGAACCGCGCACACTTGTGTAAAAAAAAAAAAGAAGACAAGTTTTGATACACTGGCATACGTCATTCATGCTCACAGCTAGACAATCCATCCCTGAGCGAGCTCAAAGCAGGTCTGCAGTCGTCAGAAGCAGCCACGCTTTTCTCTCGACGAGTACCTCGCGTCCATTACGTTCCACACACTCCATGGGGAAGGAATTTTCCGTGTGTCTTTCTCCTGCCGTGCGCTCGCATCCTGATTTCTAGCGTGGGCAGGCTTTAATCGCTGGTGGCGGTCATCCCACAATGGGTTTATGGGCGTGTCGTGAGAAAGAGAACACTGCAGTATGTCGTCACAATGGGAAAGTTAGAGCGGAGAAGATGCAGAAGGGGGTGGGGAGACCAAGAGAAACGATGCCGGGCAGTTTGACATCATCACATGGAGAAACTTCAACATCAGAAATGATTGGCAGCACACGGCATGGAATAGAAGCTAAGTGAGAGTTTAAAAAGTTTCAGAATGACTAGACCCTCAATTGTTGCCAATTTCATTTCACTGTTGCTCACCTGGACTTCTCTCCCCCCCTCCCCCCTCCCCCCACTCCTTCCCCTTCTGTCATTTTGCTGTGACTATCTTTGTGGTTATATAATTGCCCTCCTCCCCCTCCCCACTCCTCCCCTCCCCCTCCCCCACTCCTTCCCCTTCTGTCATTTTGCTGTGACTATCTTTGTGGTATGTCGTCACAATGGGAAAGTTAGAGCGGAGAAGATGCAGAAGGGGGTGGGGGACCAAGAGAAACGATGCCGGGCAGTTTGACATCATCACATGGAGAAACTTCAACATCAGAAATGATTGGCAGCACACGGCATGGAATAGAAGCTAAGTGAGAGTTTAAAAAGTTTCAGAATGACT